>JAMZAV010001931.1:0-131773 GCA_024449915.1 Sweltsa coloradensis | reverse complement strand
GGGGAAAAAAAAAATCCGGAAAATTGTTTTTAATTTAAAAAAAAGGGGCGCATAAAACCGTTGGGGCTAATGCGTTACTGTATTCTAGGGGTTTGGGGTGGGAGGGGCCCATTTGATCAGTACCAGCCAGGGGGTAGGGAAAAAAGGAGGTTTTTTTTTAAAAATTTTTTTAAATTTTCGTCAACGACGACGTGAGAAACTAGGGCCTTTAAAACCGGTTAGGTCATATTGCGCCCCCTTTGTTTATACAATTGACTAATGAGTTAATGCGGGTTTGTTTGATGATTAATTGTTTTCTAAGTGTATAAATAACAAAAAAATTGAAGATGAAGAAAGAAATAGCAAAAAAAAAAGTTTGTAGAAAATGAAAATAAAAAAGAAAAAAATGTGTATGTTTTTAATTAAAGTTTGTTAAAAATAGATTCTTTGGATGAGAAATTTGGGAAAAATTTTGTCCCGTTTATATGATAGAATTTTTCATATGATTGGGAAAATAAAATTGCATGCGAAAGGATCAATTTGGTACATTCTGCTAGCATATGAGGGACGGTTAAAGGTACATACATGTGTCCAAATTTTCCTCAAATTTCTTTACTTTGTTTTTACATTGACAATTCAATTTTAAATTTTTACTTTTACATTTTAAATTAAATGTTTTCATGTGAGCTTTTATCATGTTTTGTCAGGTTTACAAGCTCAAAAATTTTGTAGCGGGGAAACTTATTAAGGATCGATTCTAACTTCAGAGACAAACTCTTTATAAACTAAAATGCTCGTTCGTTTCGACGTACGCAAAAATTTCAAGCAAATTCATTTTCTCACAGCCAACCAAAAACCTTAACGTGACGTCCAAAATACACACAATTAAGTCGATATTTAAGACGAATTTTTTTAGTTCATTGGGGGCATCACACTATACAATTTGTTTTTTTGAACCACACCCCAAAGATGCTTCTCGAAAATTCAAAAAATCGTTGCTTGTATTCACTCTTACATTGGAAAGGGAAACTAGCCTAATCACATCGCGACGCTGAAAGCTTCCTTAGCACCCAATCACGTTTTCATTTCCCTTTTTTCTCCCCTCCCCAGGTATCCAGCAAACTCTTTTAAAAATTCATTCTTGATTTTGTCTTTTCATTTCCCAATTTGGACCCTTGGCCTCCAGCGTAAATATTGGGAATGCGGTTATACTGAAAAATAATTGTCATTGAACCACAGATGTAACACCCCACACAAAAAAAGAGGGGTTTTTAATCGTGACACGCGACATTAAGGGCGGACAGGCAAAAAAGTGAGTATACAAGGAGCCCTTCTCCAAAAAATTAAAAAAATAAATGGAAGGATAAAAAATGTCAATGCGTACATGCGTACATGCGCGTTTAGTAATTTTCTAGCTCGAATATTCCCACCTCATTAAGCAATGACCTTTTGAACTCCACTAGACGTTCGAGTTGACTAAATTATGAAGACGATAAAATTAAATGTGACAGGTTTATTTCGCAATTCAGACGTTGTGGTACTTTGAATCTAACGTTAATATTTTTTTGGGGTTTTTCTTTTTTTTATAAGGGGTATATTCGTGTGTATATAGTGTGACCCTTTTCGACTTAACATGGCAAAAAAACCCTCCTCCCCCCCCCATAAACCTCGGGCCCAAATTTTCTGCGAACCCTTGCGGTACGCAAGGGCTTAAGCGCTAAGGTGACCGTCCACACATTTATAAAAAAGCGAGTAGTGTAGGTGACCTTTTACGCTCCACTGGCAAAACCCCCCTCCCCCCTATAACACGTCGGGCTTTAGACGAGGCTAAGCCAAGTTTTCTGCTGAACCCTTGTCGGGACTGCAAGGGGTTAAGCGCGAGGGGGCACGTCCGCACATTTAAAAACATGCGAGTATGATGTGACCTTTTGATCTAACATGGCAAGAACCCCCCTCCCCCCCCTATAACACGTCGGGGTTTAACGATGCTCCCAGTTTTCTCTGAAACCCCTTTTCGGTACTGCAGGGGGTTAAGCGCTTAGCTGACACGTCCCCCACATTTTTAAAACATGTGTGTTTTTTTTTTTTTTTTTGAAATGTACGTTTTTACTAGATTTCTTATATCATCATATTAAGCATTGTTGAACTGTATGAATGTTCGATGATAGAAATCACCTTTTTAAGTACGCACAGAAAAAATAATTTTGATAGCTACGATTTTTTTTTTTTTTTGTTTTAAGGACGCGTTAATGTTAGGGCGTAATTCACCCCTCTAACCTAGGTAAATGAGGAGGGGGGGGGGCTCATGCTGGGCAGAACCAGAAAGGGTAAGGGGGGGAAAGGGGGTTTTCACGCTCGGTCGTCATCATCTTTGTCATCGTTCGTGGTGTCATTGTCGTCATCTTCTCGAGGGGGCATCAAAAGGGGAAGGGGGCAAGTCCCCCGACGACGATTGCCAGAGCTCGCCTCTATTTTCGGGGAGTATAATACTACCCTTCTTACTAGCTGATGTTTGCGAAGGTGGACTTTTTCTCTTGAATCGCCTTGTACGATTAGTAGAGCCATGCTCTGGGCCAATTCTACCCCGGGCCCAGACGGGGGTGATAACTATGATATTGCCACAAACATGAATGACTTGCACGACTACGTGAGAAACTAGGGCGCTGTAACCGGTCAGGTCATATTATACGCCGTATGTGATATTGTAAGTTAATAAGTTTGAGTTTATTTTGATTAAGGGCGCGTCAATCGTTAGGTATTAATATGTAACTCTAACTGAGGATATGGTGAGGAATTCGTATGCTAGTCAGAACCAGCCGTGGAGTAAGGGATGGAAAGGGAGTTTACATGTAATTCACAAGTATAATTTACTGCCGTCCTCACATAAAGATGCCACTTAAAATGCCACACGCGTGTTAAATGTAGACATACATTTATTATTTCCTTTGAAGCGCGTTTGAAGCATAATAATAATTTATTGTATTTTACCTGCCCATAGGGCAGGAAGGCTAATGCAGGGCAAGTGTGGCCCTCTGTAGCCTGACACAGTGATTACAGAGTTACATGTCAACATTCCTACATGAAAACAACAAGAGCAACATGACATTTATAGTTAGACAAATTGAAAGGCAAAAGGCACCGGATAAGAGTACTTGAAGTGGGGTAGCGTCTGAAGACTCGAGGACGCGAAACGAGTCGGTGAAGCTCATTCCTGCCGCCTGCAAGAAGACGTTGCACGTAAGCCCCTGCGAAGGGTGTCGAGTCGAGCGCGGGATCCAACGAACGGCCGGTTTGGGTATACACGTCTTCATTACGCGTCGTTTGAAGCATAGAGTTGCCAAATAAAGAGTTACTTTATTGAAAATGTAAATTTTCCACAGTGAATATAAAAAAGATATAGAAAATATAGTTACCAACATCTTTCAAAATCTACAAAATATATAATCTGCCAGTTATTTTTTTCATAGTTTTCACCCGGTCAAAAAAACTGCTTTGTTATGTTCTGAATTGAAAGCATTTTTCCTTACAAAATTCTAATCATAAGAACGATTTTTATAATTGATCAAAATTGAATTGTGTATAAAAACACAAAAATACACACATTTCCGGGATGTCTCGGATATTTTGTATGCCTGTAGTAAATTCAATATAAAAATGCAAAAAAATTGCAAAAAAATCTAATTTTTGAGAATATACACTAATTTTGGATTTTACCAATTTGGAATTCAAAATCAGCATTTTTTTCCTAAAAGATCAAGAAAAAAAGAAAAGAAAATTCTAAAATTCAGTAAGAAAAATCACAAATTTCAAATTGTTAAGGTAGATAGAAAAATTTTTGGTCCAAAGTTTTGTCCTATAAACGGTTAATAAAGATAAAATTCAATATTTGTATGCCAAACAAATTATGCATACGACGACGATGACGTAAGGAACTGAATTCGTTGTGGGTTTGATTATTATATTGTTTCAAAGTTTAGAATAAAAAGAAAATGATAGTGTTGATGATGATTTCAAAAGAGAAATTTATATTTTAATGAAAAATTTTGGTTCTCGGCTTGGTTAGTCGGGAAACACTCCCGTAGGTGTAATTGTTATTTTGGTTTATTTGGATTGAGGACAGGTCAACCGTTAGGTCATAATTGCGCCACTCTTACCTGGGGGGGGGGGGGGGGGGAGGAGGAAGAGGAGCCCATGCTGGTCAGAACCAGCCACGGGGAAAAGGGAGGAAAGGGGTTCTCACGTCGCGGTCGTCGCCGTCCTTTTGTCATCCCCCCCCCGTTCGTTGTGTCATTGTCATCGTCGTCGGGGAGGTCGTCAAAGGAAGGGGATGTTTCCCCGACGACGATTGCAGAGCTCGCTTTAGTTTCGAGGAGTAATATACTCCCCTTTTACTAGCTGATGTTTGCGAGGTGGACTTTTTATCTTGAATCGCCTTTTACGATTAGCAGAGCCATGCTCTGGGCCAATTCTTCCCCGGGCCCAGACGGGGGTGGGACATGGCGGAATATTATGATTTAAAAACAAATGAAATGCCACAACATTGTAATTATTAACAGCTAAACTGCTATGGCCATTTAAATTATGAGGCCGTATAACAGAAGAAATAATAGAAATTAGAAATGTTAGAATATTAAAAAAAAAAAAATCCAACTTCCAAAATTCCAAAATTCCAAAATTCGGAATTGTATTAAAATTAACATTTTACTTAGGATAAAAACAACTAAAAATAATTAGCGACGACGACTTAAGAAACTAGGGCGCTTCAACCGGTTAGGTCATATTGCACCGCCAGTGATACTGAAAGTTGATGAGATGAGTTAATGGTGTGTTTGATGATTAAATGTTTTAGCAGAGTAAATAGGCCTACATCGAAAGAGTATTCAAATCTAAGATATTTTGTAATTTTTGTTTCTTTTATTCCTTTTGTAAGATATCTGCGCCAAAAAAATACGCAAAGGTTTTGAAAGAAATGTTCTCAATAATAGCAAAGTGCGATTGGAAGAAGCATCTCGAGCGTAAAATGGGAGAGAAAGTTAAAAGTAGGTATGTGACGTGACCCTCTAGGGTCGAGGGGTGATGGGCGGGGGTGCAGCGAGACAGGGTTGGAGATAATGGGAAGCGAGGACGAAATTAATAAAGTTGCCAGGGCGGAAGCGAGAAACGAAGAAGTTAGAGAAGAGAGAGATACATAAAGCATCACTTGACTCTTAAGTGTTTGGTAAAGAGAGAACGGTAGTTTTTAATTTAATCAAATGAAATTCTAGAATGTTCTTTATAAGAGTATGAATTAAAACATTCTTACTAAGCCGTACAATCAGATCTCTCAACCTCAAAAATTGTTGTGTGACTTTAAAAAAAAATACTCTCTATCAACTTTATGATCATAATCGTACTAAAGGGAAAGTGCTTAAATACTAACAATTTTATATACAATAAGGTTCTTTGATATATCATATTTTACCGACAGTGATGGCTCATGCGTAACGTGTGGGACTCTTAATCTGGAGTCAGAGGTTTGAGCCGATATCGCCAACCAGACTGAAAGATTTTTGCGAGATTTCTTCAATCAATGATGTGAATGCAGGGATTAAGTTATCTATTAAGGGTAAGATGTATGAATTAAGGGCGCGTTAACCGTTTAAGTTTCCAATGCGCCAACTCTAGCCTAGGGATATAAGTAGGAAATACGATGGTGTAAGAACCACCACAGATTATTTGGATTAAAGGACGCGTCAACCGTTTATATAACACGCACTCTTACCAAGGGGGACGGGGGAGAAGGGGAACATGCTGGTCAGACCAGCCATTGGTAAGGGGAGGGAAGGGGGTTCTCACGTCGCGGTCGTCATTGTCTTCGTCATCGTTTCGTGGTGTCATTGTCGTCATCGTCGTCGAGGGGTCGTCAATGGTAACGGGCAAGTTCCACGACGACGATTGCCAAGCTTGCATCTATTTTCGGGAGTAAAATACTACCCTTTCATTCTAGCTGATTTTGACGGGGGAAGCCAACAGGAAGGGGGAGAAAGGGGGATTCTCAGCGGTGTGTTCGACATCGTCTTTTGATCGTTCGTGTCGTCATTGTCGTCGTCGTCGTCGTCGTCAGAATGTGAAGGTGGGGGGAGGTCTCGCGACAAGACTGAAGAGCTAGCCTTTACGATAAGCAAGTCATGATGCTTCTGGGCCATTCTTACCCCGACCCAGACGGAAAGAAAACTATGGCGATAGTTTTTTTGAGTTTATTTGGATAAGGGCGCGTCAACCGCGAGGTCATAATGCGCCACTTTGGCCTAAGTGATTTGGGAGGATTGACATATGCCCGTGCGTCAGAATAAAACCACGGGTAGGGGGAGGCAAAGGGGGATGGGTACTTACTCCGGCGATCGTCATTGTCTGATTCATCGTTCGTGGTGTCAGTGAAGTCATCGTCGCGGGGGGTCGTCACGAGAAGTGGACAATGTTCCCGATGACGATTGTCAGAGCGCTCGCCTCTAGGTCGGTAAGTAAACCACCACCTTCTTACAAAGCTGAGGTTCTGCGCGTTGGACTTTTTTCTCTTAAAATCGCCTTCTACGATTAGCAAGCATGATCTGGGTTAATTTACTATAAAGTAAATTAAAGAAAAGTTACCAGAAAAATAACATTCACCAACGCAATGGACGGCGACGTAAGAACAGGGCCTTCAACCGGTTAGTTATATTGGGCGCGCCCTGTGATATTGGCAAGTACATGAAATGAGTTTATGATGTAAATAATAAATAAATCCGTATTTGGGTCATAATATTATAAAGGAATATTATCATTATGTTATTTTTTAAATTGAATGTTGTTCAAACTTTAAAAAAAAAATTGGGTGTATAAAGGAAAGGATACTGAACACGTTAATGAATCGAGCGAGATGCGGTTTTTTAATTTTGTTTTGCATAATTATTTTAATCATTTCCCAAAAAAAAAAGTGTAAGATGGCGATTGACCATAGTTGTTTTTTTTTTACCATGCCAATTCTACCCCGGGCCCAGACGGGTGAATTCTACCCCGGCCCAGATGGGGAAGCCAAAGGTTAAGGGAGGAAGGAAGTTCTCACCTATCTGTCGTCATAGTCTTTGTCAATCGGGGGGAGGGGGGGGTCGTTGTGTCATTGTTTGTTCGGGCCCAGAGAACGGGGGCTAGCATTAGTTACAAGTTCTTTCTTTAAGGTCACTCACAAGGACTTCTACCAGCCGATTGACCGTCTTACAACGACGGGAGAAACTAGGCGCATAAGGTAGGTCATATGTGCGCCAGACTTTATTGAATGTATATTAATAATTGAATTTTTGTATGTGTTTTTCTTTCTTTATGTATTTAGTTTATTTGGAGTTAGGGTGCATCAAGCAGTTTCGGAATTATGCGCTATACCAAGGGGTTGTAGGGAGGAACTCCCGTTCATAATAAAACATTTATAAACATTAGAACTAGGGCGCTCAACCGTTATGTCATATTGCTATCTGCACAGGCAGTTGGAGAGAGAGAGCGCAATAATCTTGTTACCGTCTTAGCTGTAACTATGAATGTTATTGTTTTTTTTAATTTCTAGTGGAAAAGCCTGCTGAAGACCGGAGGGGGGGGGGGGGGGGGTTAGCCTGTGGGCCAGTTACTTTTGATTCTGTCCGACTAGCCTTCGAGTGACATGGTTTTATTTGGTTTATTTGGATTTAAGTACGCGTCAACCGTTAGTTCATAATGCATCTACTCTAGCCTAAGGCGGGTGGGGAGGAGGAGCCCTATGCTGGTCAGAACCAGCCACGGCCGCCACGAGTAAGGGAGGAGGGGGGTTTCCTCACGTCGCGTCGCATCGTCCTTTGTCCATTGTTCGTTGTGTCATTGTCATCGTCCGCCGGGGGGTCGTCAAGGGAAGGGGGCAAGGTCCCCACGACGATTGCAAGAGCTCGAGGAGAAAAAGGAGACCTCTAGTTTGGGAGTAAGATACTCCGCTCTTACTAGCTGATGTTTGAGAGGTGGACTTTTTCTCTTGAATCGCCTTTCACGATTAGCAGAGGACGCGTCAACCGTTAGGTCATAATGCACCACTCTAGCCTAGGGTGGGGTGATGAGGGGCCCGTGCTGGTCAGAACCAGCCAGGAAAGTGGAGGAAGGGGGGGGGGGTTCTCACGTCGCGGTCGTTATCGTCTTTGTCATCGTTCGTTGTGTCATTGTCATCGTCGTCTGGGTTTTTTTTTTTAAGTTTATTTGGATTTAAGGGCGCGTCAACCGTTAGTCATATTGCACCACTCTAACCTAGGGGGGGGGGAGGGAAAAGGGGAGGGGCCCCCATGCTGGTCAGAACCAGCCACGAGGAAAGGGGAGGAAGGGGGGTTCTCCGTCGCGGTCGTCATTGTCTTTGTCATTGTTCGTGGTGTCATTGTCTTTGTCGACGACGACGTGAGAAAACTAAGGCGTCGTTCAACCGGTTAGGTCCTATTGCACCGCCTGTGAATGAAAGGAAATGAGAAGAGTGAATGCAGGTATGTTTGATGATTAATTGTTTTCGTAGTGTATAAATAACAAAATAAATTGATGATGAAGAAAGTAATAGCAAAATATAAGTTATGTATGTAAATGAAAATAAGAAAAGAACAATGTGTAAGATGTGAATTAAATTTTGTTAATAGATTACAATGGATGGAGAAATTTAGAAAGTTTGTCGCCGTTATCATTGATAGAAGTTCTCATATGATTGGGAGAGATCAAATTGCGTGCGCAATGCATCATATTTTGGCACATCTGCTAGCATATGATGCACGGTAAAGTACTCACATGTGTCACATATGGGAATAACCCCTTTCTCTCTGTGTAAGGATATCCTTGTGTTAGGCGTGTAATGGCCCTATACGAATTCTAGACATACCACCTCTCTCTACGTGAGAGTCGAGACGTAGGTGGACGAATTTTGTTAGTCAATGTGGGCATCACACTATGCAATTTTGTTATTTTGGCAACACATCCCAAGATGCTTGTCGCAAATCCTCAACAATCTTTGCTTGGAATCCACTTTTGACAGCTGGACGGGAACTAGCTTGAAATCAACGTCGCGGACGCTGGGAAGCTTCCTTAGCAGCCCGATCAGCGTGTTCATTTCCCTCTTGGATGCCCACGTGTCCCAGGTATCCAGCAAACTCTATTGATATATCCCTTAAGGTTTGTTTTTCCTAAATAGAATTGGAATGTCTTGTACCAAATGATGACTAGAATACTAAGTTTTTATTTAGCTGAATGAACTTAAGGCTATCTGAACACAAGTTATTCTCCACAACGGACAGCGTAGAATGTATTTAAGAGCTTCATGATGCGAATAACTCTGCAGTGAAAACTGAACACACGTCCGCTTAGCCTGAAACGTTCAGTTAAGGTGGAGCAAATAAAAGGCACTTCCAACCTTGTTGTCAATTTTGGAGGCCATCTGTGAATACCAAGTAAACCTTTGATGTTCAATGGCAAATCTTTCTAAAGTTAATTTTGAATACACTATCGCAAGTAGAGTTTTTTATCAAAACGCAAAGGTCAATATAATAATCGGCTCTGGTGTAGAACCAGGGCGGGTTATTGCTACATACAAAATTAAAAACTTTTGGCAGATGAAATTCTATAAGATTAAACAAAAGTTTACTCTATTCCCGTTGGAAGAGATGCCTTGGGTTTGTTTGTCACAGTTGTCTGACATATGTCGTGTTAAAAACATTCCGATTTGCGTGATGTTAGGCATAGCTTTAATTTTCATTACATACGTACCCATCAAGAGGTTTCTTTCGTCTCCGTTCTGCTAAGGAGGACACACCTGACTCGGCATACAAGACTGACTACCGGGCCTTGTTCGAAATGCGCCCAAGAGCACTACGAAGACGCACAATGGTGGAGCAGTGTCCTAGAAGTTTAAGGGTTGTGTTACTTGCCTGAACGAGTATAACGAAACATCCATAGTCCATCTTGGAGCAACTAGAGATCCGTAAATTCTCAACATGCAAGTCCTTATCTGCACCCCACGATGTATTACTGAGAACTTTCAATAGTTGATTTTCAACATGCATTTTTTGCGTAACTCAACAACGTGGTCTTTCCAATTTAGCTTTTTTGTCAAACACCATGGCCCCGGCAGACGGACATTTGTTTTGAATAGAAGTTCTTTACATTGTTTAAACGATAGTTGTGGGTCATTTTGGATTCCTTGAAGACGGCAAAAGTGAATGCACTGAGTTTTTTCGGGAGAGAATCGTGTCCCCACGCTTTCGGGGGGGGGTTCGAGTCCCGATTCACTTATTTGTTCAATCCAATTTGCACGTGGTCTTTTGAGCTGTTGATAATTTAACCGATTCTGTAAAGATTCCCAGGTCATCTACAAATAGCACGACATTGGCTCTTTGGAAACAGATACAATCCACCACAGACACTGTTGTATTCCAATAGCAAACGAGTGGATACCGACAAGACCGAGTCCTTGTGGTACACCTTTTTCCCGTGAGACGGTCTGACAAAACATTTGGTTAACACGCACTTTGAAAGTTCTATCTTTTAAAAGTTTTCTAAAAATTTTGGCATGTGCCCCTCGAAAACCCCACTCGTGAATCTGTTGAAGAATATTATACTCACATGTTGTATCGTATCTTTTTCAATGTCCAAAAGCACACCAACAACGTTGTATTTTGCAACAAACCTTCTTGAATAAACGTCTCTAATCGAACCAATTGGTCGATGGTGCAACGACGTTTGACGAAATCCACATTGGACGTTCCCAAAAACTGCGTGTCTCCAGCATCACATTAGTCGTTTGTTGATCATCTTTTCGAACAATTTGCAAAGCAACTTGTCAGAGAAATAGGGCGATCTGAGTCTGCATCAACTTATCTTTTGTGGGTTTGAAGAAGTGGATTAAGATTGGCCCTACGCCAACTATCGGGAAATATGTCAGACACCCACAAAATCGTCGCCAGGGGGTCGTCAAGGGAGGGGGCAAGGTCCCCAGCGACGATTGCCCGAGCTCGCCTCTAGATTCGGGGAGTAATATACTCCCTTCTTGCAGCTGATGTTTGCAAGGTGGACTTTTTCTCTTGAATCGCCTTTTCCGATTAGCTGAGCCATGCTCTGGCAATTCTACCCGCGGGCCCAGACGGGGAAGCCACAGGTAAGGTGTGGAAGGTGGGGGTTCTCTACGTAGTGGTCGGTCATAGTCTTTGTCATCGTTCGTTTTCATTGTTCTTCGGGCCTAGTACGGGGCCACATTATAGTTATAAGTTTTTTTAAAGTTCGCTACCGAGTTCTTCTTACCCACCTGATTCTGTATGATGGACTTTGTCTCTTTCCCCCTCGCCTTTTACGACCAGCGGAGCCAAGCTCTGTGGCCTGGTCCAATTCTTTCCCCCGGGCCCAGACGGGGGTCATGGAGGAAGGTACCCTACAACGGCAAGGGCAATAGTCGAGGGTTTTGGTTCAATTTGGTTAAGGGCACGTCAACCGTTGGTTCTTAATGCACCTCTCTAGCATAGGAGGAAAGTGAAGGGAAAATCCTAAAGCTGGTCAGACACTATGCAGCCTCGAGTCGTCATGGACGGATGGAGGGGGGGTGGGTCTCACGTCGATGTTATCATGGGCTTAAAAGCATAGGCGTAGTTTATGTATTAGTTATGTGGAGTCATGCACTAAATATTTTTTTTGCTGTTTTAAATTATACCTGTTATCGATTAATGAGTGAATTTTTAAAACTTATAAATTTATATTTCAGACATTTATATATATCCTTTTTAATTGGGTTCTCTATAGGTTTTAGTTGCATTTATGGAACTTAAATTGCAAGATCGAATCTTATTTTAATTTACTTTGTAAATTATGCGACTCCTTGACAGTTAGTCATGAACTACGATTAGCTTTGTTCCCTCAACGAATGGTGACCTAAAATAACCTCAATACGACGCGAATCAATTTATCAAATTGCTCCACTGTAATGGAACTCAAATCTTTAGTAATTACTAATTAAACTTGATAAAATAACTCTGACTCAACCCACGCCAGCCTTAGGTAAATTAGTTCATAGCTTTCATCCCTCATTTTAATCATCCCCTCAATCCTGATGATTTCATTTTCCGAAATTAATCCGAAGCCAGGAACAATTAAGAAGTTTGGAAGCATTATTTAGCGCGGTTATCCCCAGATACGACATTCCTGCAGAAAGCGCTACAAAGTAGTAGGGTAGATAGAACACATCACTTAGTCATAGACACATTTATCTCGTGCCTTGGTGGTTAGTCCGTAAATCTTATTCTGCATGTGAACCAGAATACACTTGCACAGTGATTTTGATGATTACTAAGAGGGTTTTGATTGTTAATACAGATAAAAGTATAGATAACAATTTATATAGGCCTTTATTACAAAAAATACACATAAAAATACGACGACGAAGACATGAGAAACAAGGGCGCTTCAACCGGTTAGTTTATATTACGCCGCCTGTGATATTGAAAGTTGATGAGATGTCGAGTTAATGGTGTGTTTGATGATTATATTTTTTTCTCAGTGTATATATAAGAAGATAAAATGATGGTGATGATAGTAATAGCAATTATAGTTATATTTATTATAATGGAAATAAAGAAATTAAATGTGTATGTTGTGAATTTAATTTTCTTACATAGATTACTTTGAATGATTTTTTTAGTTTATTTTGATTGAAGACGCGCCAATCGTTAGGTCATAATGCACCACTCTAGCCTAGGGGATATGGGGAGGAGGGGCTCATGCTGGTCAGAACCAGCCCGGGTTAAAATTTGTAATGTTAAAATTTTTGTTTACAAATGGATTAAAACTTCTTACGTTCATAGTTTTCTCAATTTCATATTTTTGAAATACAAAATTATATTGTTTTTAAAAATATTCTTAAATATTGGCATTACACAGAAACAACAGCCCTTGTCTCCAGCATCTTATTACATTCTAGCACGAGAAAACGTGTAGTAAACACGCAAGTAGCATGTGACCGTTGAAGCTTTTCAATTATCTCGCATCATGTGCAAATATCCTGTGCACGATACAATGTGAGATTAGCATGCGAGATGCACATCGAGAAACACTGGGCATAGAAAAACGTTGAGCCCGTATTATTTACCTACGTGAGCGAACAGAACAATGACGTTGATGCATGGCGCGACGATTTCATTCAATCCCCAGACCGCGTGAGAAACTAGGGTGCTTCAACCGATTAGGTCATACTGCGCCGCGTGTGATATTATGTAATGAAATGATTGTTTTACTTGTCATTGTCGATATGGTAATATATTTGCATATTAAAACTAAAGAAATATTAGGAAATGAATAATTTGTAATTATTTATGTTAGGCCTATATACAATGAGGCATAACAATACAAATACAATATCCCAAGTTTAATAATGGGACATTGTCCGAGTGACGAATTACGTTCTGTGTTCATCATAGATATACTTTCCGCAATGGCGAATCAACAGATGACATCGCTAGATATATTTTTTTAACATAGTTCATGAAATTTGACAGAAAATGTGGGCGTATTGATTGTATGTTATTTTGTCTACAGTACAAGCATAAATGTGTATTCACAAATATACCATGCATATATTGAGTAATACATAAAACACAATGTGAAATATTGTAGTTTAATGGAGGGTCGAAAGCTAATCGAGAGGATGAGTGAAGATGACGCCGTCTTCTCGTAGGCTTCACGCCACGTAGTTGAATTTCTTTCTCTCGGGCTGTTGAGACGCGTCGGTTTCCACAAACTAACAACGCGTCAAGACAGACCAAGAGATACAAACCCCAGTTGGCCTACTGCAGGTCACGCAACACGATACCTAATAGGGAGGCGGATTTGTGTATTCTTTGACCAGCAGGACTTCCACCAGCCATAAACTAACGACGACGTGAGAGAACTAGGGCGCTTCAACCGGTTAGGTCACATTGCGCCACCTGTGATATTGAAAGTTACTAAGATGGTGTTTTGGATGATTATAATGTTTTCTAATTGCATATAAGAAAAAAATTAAGGTGACGTTGATAGTAATCGCAATTAAAACAGTCCATAAATTAACGTGTTTCAACTAGAACATAGCAAGTGTACGAAAATATCCTAAAACGGTGTGAAGTAAGTTTCATTGAAGAATAAAGAGAAAACTACGTTTCAT
The DNA here is from genome assembly GCA_024449915.1 of Sweltsa coloradensis. Taxonomy (NCBI): domain Eukaryota; kingdom Metazoa; phylum Arthropoda; class Insecta; order Plecoptera; family Chloroperlidae; genus Sweltsa; species Sweltsa coloradensis. The sequence continues at coordinate 117,615 of JAMZAV010001931.1, read as the reverse complement.
GTCACACTTAGAATATCGTTGTTGGTGGGGGTGCCGAGGAAATTATTTCAACTTTAGGTGACGCCAGCCCCCCTGACCTCTATGAAGCCACCAACATTATTCTACATCATCCTTGTTAAGAATTTTAAGTAAAAATGCATGCACTTCGGAGGTCGTGTTTTAATAATAGTAAAAATTATATGGTTAAATTTTAATTTACTGATAATATTTCGCCAAGAATATATAAATCGTTAATTCGAGAGGTCATCCGGTTGGGCTATATTACCATTTTAAATCCTTGCAAACGTGGTTCTTATACTATTATATAGGGCAGACATACAGATACAAACAGAGTTGGCCTACTGCAGGTCATTGCAACGATATCTTGTAGTTTATTTGGATTGAGGGCGCGTCAACCGCTAGGTTATAATGCACCACTTTAGTCTAGGGGATATGGGAAGGAGGGGCCCATGCTGGTCAGAACCAGCCACGGGTAGGGCGAGGAAAAGGGGGGGGGGTTCTCATGTCGCGGTCGTCATTATCTTGTCATCTTCATCGTTCGTTTTCATTGTCATCGTCAAGGGGAGGTCGTCAAGGGAAAGGGGAGGTGAGGTGACCCAGACGACGATTGCTAGAACTCGCCTCTAAATTCGGGGTGTAATGTACTCCCCTCTTTCTAGCTGATATTTGCGAGGTGGATTCTTTCGCCTCGTACGATTAGCAGAGCCATGCTCTGGGCAATTCAAACAACGGGCCCAGACGGGGTTTACAAAAACTAAATAATGCTAATTACATAAATTATTATTATTATTATTATTATTATTATTATTATTATTATTATTATTATTATTATTATTATTATTATTATTATTATTATTATTATTATTATTATTATTATTATTATTATTATTATTATTATTATTTGATTCGTTGTAAATATAAGTAAACTTACAAATTTGTATGCCAAGAAGTCTCCCAAAATCCATCCGCGATTCACTTATAAAATAACTTGAAGGCCTAAATCGAATCACGAGATTGTTTCGTAATTTAGTTAAAGTGGAACAGCATCCTATTTCTCGGTAACCGCCTCGCCTTCCCAGCGGAGCCAATTCTCCGCGAGATGAATATACTCTCCTCTACTCAATACTCGCTACTCTCTTATCCGGAGCCACTCGCAAAAACACCGCGACGTGGCGTATTTCCGGCCGTACCCTCGTTCGTTCGCCGAGTGGAAAGATAAAAACTTTAATACCTGGTCGGGCGATGGGGAACATACGACGAGAATAGACTTTCTCATATTGAAAGCGCCTTACAGCATGGGAAATCATTCAGCTTTTAGCCAGTGGGGAAAAACTAGGGCGCTTTTTTTGGTTTATTTGGAATAAGGACGCGTCAACCGTTAGGTCATAATGCACCACCTTAGCCTAGAGGATATGGGGAGGATGTTGATGTTTATTAGGTTAAAGGGCGCGCCAACCATTAGGTCATGTTGCACCACTCTAGCCTAAGGGATATGGGGAGGAGAAGGCCATGCTGGTCAGAACCAGCAACAGGTAAGGGGAGGAAGGGGGTTTTCTCACGTCGCGGTCGTCTTCGTCTTTGTCATCGTTGGTTGTGTCTTTGTCATCGTCATCAACTGGTATGGCGAATGGGAACATACGACCAGAATAGACTTTCTCATATTTAAAGCGCCTTAGAGCATGGGAAATCATTCAGATTTTAGCCAGTGGGGAAATACTAGGGCGCTTTTTTTGTTTATTTGGATTAAGAACGCGTCAACCGTTGATGATAACTTTACTGATGTGTGCCCTTAAACCCCACTAACAAACTAACTAGTCTGGGGATATGGGGAGGAGAAGCCCATGCTGATCAGAACCAGCAAGGGTAAGGGGAGTGAAGGGAATTACCAATTTGACTATTTTTACTAACTTTCTTGTCTTATTAATCAATATGCATCTTATAATATGTATGAAAATGGTAGAATTATCAATTACCTTCTATGCACGACTACAAAAACAACGGTAAAATATTATTAATGTCCATGCTCAAACGTGGAGAGAACATGTACAACCCTTAAAAATATCGAAATATCCCCATGTGTAACGTTAGTTAAGTCATGTTCCCAGGGGAGGAACTCTCACGAACGCGAATCACCTTAAGCCAACAGAATCAAATCGTCATAGCATTTACCAGACGCACGAGATTGAAAATATAATATTGATATAAGACGATTGCAGAGACATTTATATATATATCGTGCGGCACAGGAAATGCGACTTTATGTTGGCGTTATATTACATCGGGAAACGAAATAAATTTCAGGAAACATTATATCTAGAAGTTGGAAATGTAAAATATCTTATAAATATATTAAAAGCTTACGAGAGACGATTGCGTAGTAAATTATAAACCCCAGAAGAAAGATCGTGCGTGCAGGAACGATAGGCAACACAAAGAACCATACACTGCGACGGACATAGAACGACGTGAGAAACTAGGGCGCTTCAACCGATTAAAGAATTTTTACACAAGCCCATCCTTTCAAAAGAACCCAGACGGACGTTGTGAAAACATAGCATGTACAAAAGTAAATTAAGTGTAATGCATTCGACATAAGGTCATAAGGACTGTGTCATATGGCGCCGCTTGTGACAACGTTAGTTAACCCTCTCCCTCATATATTGCTGCTGAAGCTTAGAGACATTACTTCACCACGCTTTAGTACGCTATGTGAGGGAGAGAGTTAATGTAATAAAATGATGGATGTGTTTGATTGTTGAATTGTTTTCTAGATTTATAAAAGAAAAGAAAATTATGGAGATGACAGAAATAAAAAAAAAAAAAAAATATTTTAATAAAAAATTACAAGTGTTTGAGGTGAACAAAATTCGGTTAAATAAAATACTTTGAATGATAAATTTAGATGGTTTGTAGTCGTTATCATATGAAGAATGTGTTCTTAATATGATTAAGAGAGATACATAATTGTTTTATGAAGCCTACCAAGGACTACCTATAAATAGGTATGTTGCAGGTAGGATTATCTGAAGGGATGTCCGAGGGCTGTTTAAGAGGACTCAATCCCTTGAATTCACATTAACGACTGCGGAACACCTCGAAAAAACCTTCAGTCCGGTTTGCCGGTCTCGACGGGATTTGAATCCGGAACCTCCCGAATCAGAGTCGCGCGCTTAACGCTCGAGCCAACACTGTCGGTTGATTTAGGAGAGATCAAATGCGTGCGCAAAACATTTTTGTAGTTAGTAAACGTTAATTTTTTTTGTTTTTATGGATTAAGAACGCGTCAACCGTTAGGTCATAATGCACCACTCTAACCTAGGGGATATGGGAAGGAGGAGCCCATGCTGGTCAGAACCAGCCACGGGTAAGGGGAGGAAAGTGGTTCTCACTTTGGGGTCGTCATTGTCTTTGTCGTCGATCGTAGTGTCATTGTCGTCATCGTCGCCGAGGGGTCGTCAAGGGAAGGGGGCAAGGTCCCCGACGACGATTGCCAGAGCTCGCCTCTATTTTCATTCCCTTTCTATTCCCTTCATACTAGCTGATGTTTGCGATGTGGACTTTTCCTCAGGAATCGCCTTTTACGATTAGCAGAGCCATGCTCTGGGCCAATTCTACCCCGGGCCCAGACAAAGGATTTAGTTTATGGGTTAATGGCACTTTAGTTCGGATCACTATCTCAACCGTATAAGCGTCGTGATCCGTGCGTGAGTGGACGAACAAACATATTAAATTTATAACTGACAGTAAAGGTTTAGATAAAACCTTCAAAGCCAAGCATACGCGTGTACATGGTAGCAAATTCAAAGTTTGCATGGGGGCGATGAAGATATAAATGTTATTTGTTGACTCTAAACAGTAAATATTGACTCCGAATACACGACCAAATACGCAAGTTTGACTGTTCAAAGCGCTGAAGGGTGCTAGAAATCAATTCGTCAAAGAATTTTCCAGACGAAAGATATTGTGAATATATTATTGAAATAATAAACATATCGCTAAAGGTATTCATACTCTAATGGAAAATACAATTTTTAAATCTAATGTTCTGTTCTGTATGCGATCGTCATAGAAACTTTGACATAATGCAATTTTAAAAAAAAAACATTCGTGTCTTTCAACAGGAGTATCTTATTAGCTTGGCCCAACTCCAATACGCGTACTCAGGTGTTGATGATTTCTGCTGAAACGTTGGTAATATCGTTACCAACTTTTGCATAAATGTTAATAAAGTACGTTTATATTGAAATCCGCACTTGGTTGCAAAAATTCAACCTTAAAGATACATTGCAAGACAAAGGTCCAACAAGTAAAAAAATGGGAAATACAAAACATGACTTTGAATTTTGGAATTTCACACTAAACCGTTTATCTTGCGATAAAACCAAATTAACCTGCACGTACACATTTAAAAAAAGTTTATACCCAGTATGCAAACCTGCGTTAAAAATGTGTTCACTTGAAATAAATTCGAGTTGACCAAAATAATGTAAAGAACGGTGCACGAATTCACTAATTTTTAATTCAAAATCAATAAATTAATTTAGAAATCCGAGTACTGAATATCATTGATTGATTCATTACAAATGTTCGTGTGAAATTTGATAACGGTGTAATAAACCGTTTTACGAAAAAAAAGCCAGAACTCTGAGCGCATAAACTCGTCTTCGAGCCCGATATTATGTATGACGACGACGTGAGAAACTAGGGCGCTTCAACCGGTTAGGTCATACTGCGCCGCCTATGATAATGAAAGTTGATGAGATGAGTTAATGGTGTAAGTTATTTGATGATAACATTGTTTTCTAAGTTTTTAAATAAGTTGGTTTGTTTGGATTAAGGACGCGTCAACCGTTAGGTCATAATTCACCACTCTAACCTAGGGGGGGGGGGGGGGAGGGGCCCATGCTGGTCAGACCCAGCCGTGGGTAAGGGGAGGAAAGGGGGTTCTCTCGTCGCGGTCGTCATTGTCTTCGTCATCGTTCGTTGTGTCATTGTCGTCATCGTCGTCGAGGGGTCATCAGGGAAGGGGGCAGGTCCCGACGACGATTGCCAGAGCTCGCCTCTATTTCGGGGAGTTGACGACGACAACGTGAGAAACTAGGGCGCTTCAACCGGTTAGGTCATATTGCGCCGCCTGTGAATGAAAGTAAATGAGAAGAGTTAATGCAGGTATGTTTGATGATTAGATTGTTTTCTAAGTGTATAAATAACAAAAATACTACCCGTCACACTAGCTGATGTTTGCGAGGACTTTTTCTCTTTAATCGCCCTTTACGATTAGCAGAGCCATGCTCTGGACCAATTCTACCCCGGGCCCAGACGGGTTTCACCCGTTCACCGGTTTCTCACGTCGCGGTCGTCATCGTCTTTGTCATCGTTCGTTGTGTCATTGTCATCGTCGCCGGGGGTCGTCAAGGGAAGGGGAGATGTCCCCGACGACGACAGACAGTGCTCGCCTCTAGTTTCGGGGAGTAATATACACCCATACTTTTCGAGCTGATGTTTGTGAAATGCTCTTTGTTTCTTTCCTCGCGTTTTACGATTAACATAGCCATGCTCTGGGCCAAATTAAACCCCTATCCCAGACGGGTTTTTGTTAGTAACAATCAATACTTAAAACACAACATTTACTTACTATCTGAGTTTTATTATTGTACTTTGTGAATTGTGTATTCTTTTAAATGGTTATATGATTTCATAAAGACTGATCTTTCCATTCGAGTTTGAGTTTATTTGTATTAAGGACGCGTCAACCGTTAGGTCATAATGCACCACTCTAGCCTAAGGGGGGTGGGGAGGAGGAGCCCATGCTGGTCAGAACCAGCCACGGGTAAGGGGGGGGAGGGGGGGTTTCTCACGTCGCGGTCGTCATCGTCTTTGTCATCGTTCGTTGTGTCATTGTCATCGTCGCCGGGGGGTCGTCAAGGGAAGGGGGCAAGGTCCCCGACGACGATTGCCAGAGCTCGCTTCTAGTTTGGGGAGTAAGATACTTCGCTCTTACTAGCTGATGTTTGCGAGGTGGACTTTTTCTCTTGAATCGCCTTTTACGATTAGCAGAGCCATGCTCTGGGCCAAATTCTACCCCGGGCCCAGACGGGGGATAAAATATTCCATTTTACTTTCAAAACTTAAATATTAATTTGGTCATTGTGTGATTGTTTATAATTAAGTCACCTGTACCGTTCATATAAAGTTTTTATTCAATCCAAAAGTAAAAAAAAAAACTTTTTGAATTTATTTGTCTCTGGATACATTTGAGGAGCAATGATGCAAAATGCAATATGTCCATCGAAATAAAAAAAATAAAAAAACACTAACAACAATAACCCAGCATTTAACGTGGACATAATATTGCGTTTTGCACCAGCAGAGAATTTGTAGAGAATTTGTGTGTTGTTGCCACTCATCATTTGTACTAGGCAAACGCCAAAGTCGTTGTTAAACGAGTGAGTTAGCCAAGTTTTGACATCTAAAACCGGATCGTATGGTCACCTTACAGGAACTCACTCTGCTTGCCACAATAATTATTTAAATTTAACATTCAAAATGCGAATCGTATTCAAAACGTATTAGCGTGAAACATTAACAAATTTCCAAGATAAAACAAAATCACCTAATTTTTATTTCCCATTTAACACCCCTCAAAAAAAATATGTGGGTATAAAAATATAAAAAATTTAGAATTGACGGGTATCGAACCTCATCCATCTGTGCGGTAGGCTAAATGGTTACCACTAGGCCATGCAGGCCACGTCAACCTCGTCCCGCTAACTGCTACGAAACAAATGCCATTGATATTATTAAAAATCACATTTTTATTTATTGTAGGCTTAAATCGCAATGGATCAAGCTGATTTTGTTAACAGTTCTCAGTTAACTCGTACTGGATGTCTGTTTAAAATTTCAGCGCAATCTGTTCAGCGGTTCGGCTGATTTTCGACGTACAGACAGACAGGCAGACAGAATCACAGAATAAGAGCCGTTTGAGTTGAATGGAGACACTCAGTCGCTCCGCTCCCTCGTTTTACTATCTTATATATAAGGCTAAAGTCGCGACACATTGTAGTCCCATATTTAGACAATGGACTTTGTGTCATTCAATACTTATTATATCCATCTTTCATCATTCACAAATCGCTAACACATCCTTTATCCACCCTGTGTGAAGAAATATGACACTTTCCTCAATCAACAGCAAAGGCAGAACAAAGCCCGACCCAGGCGTCAGAGACAGAAATCCCCGCAGTGTGAGATGTTTTCGTGCGACAAAGACTCCGGGATGTGTTATTTCCAATCTTCCTGTTTTATCTCGGGATAAAGAATTTATTCAAAGGGATTCTTGGTATCGGAGTGTTTTATGTGTCTTTCTGGAGGCTATCAGCGCGTTCACAATCTCGACACGTCGTGGGACGGACGCGGCTCCGACTGAAGAATTGATTGAGAAAGTTTGAAAGTTTGTCGCCGTTCTCATTTGATGGAAGTTCTTCATAATACATATGATTGGGGAAGAATCGAGAAGCAGAATAACGAATTTTATCTGTTAATGTAGAGATCACGCTTTGTAGTTTACTATTTTGCAACTCGCCAAAAGATGAATGTTGCAAACACAACAGTAGTTGCTTTTATTCACTAGCGAAATGAGGAACGAGACCAAGATTTAATTAGATCTAAGGGCGAGTCAACCGTTAAGTCGTAGTGCACTGGTATTATAAGGAAATAAACGAAGCGGAGGTGGGAGTACGACGACGACGTGAGAAACTAGGGCGCTTCAACCGGTTAGATTATATTGCGCCGCCTGTGATAATGAAACTTGATGAGATGAGTTAATGGTGTGTTTGATGATTATTTTGTTTTCGAAGTGTATATGAAACAAAATAAAATGATAATGATTACAGTAATAGCAAAACAAAAGTTAAGTATGAGAATGAAAATAAATAAATAAAAGAAATGTGTAACTTATAATGTGAATTAAATTTTGTTAAATAGATTACTATGGATGAGAAATTTTAACAATTAATATACACAAAAATGCATAATGTTTATCAACTACAATCCGAAAATCGTGGTGGAGAAAGATTTTTTGCTAGTTGCGTGGTACCTTCCTAAAAATAGAGGCAAATTATGTTTGTTTCATGTTTAATTTATTACATTCAAGAAATTATATTGTTATACTGGCATTTTTTATTTCTACGACGACGTGAGAAACTAGGGCGCTTCAACCGGTTAGTTCATATTGCGCCGCCTGTGATCATTTAAAAAATCTGACGTTAGAAGTTTTTGGGTTTGTTTGTTGTCATATACAACCGTTGGGTCATAATGCAGAAATGCACCACTCTAAAGTGTATTTATCCTTGAGATACAAAGTGACCAGTGAGTTGGCGAGGCGGGGTGGGTCGCCCCGTCCATTGTCTGCGTGGTAGCTACCCCAATTCCGAAGGTGCTAAGCCTAACCCCACACGCTACTACCCTGACTAGAATTTAAAAACATTTACCAATTACCATGACTGACAGTCGAATTCGGGTTTATGTTTTTGTAACAAATAATACTGTGTGTTTACATGGACCTCAGTAATTGATATTCCATCCCTTAGCTCGGCTAGCGATACGCAGACAATGAACGGGAACGACCCTACCCGCCTCGCCACCAAAATGGTCACTTTGTATCTCAACGATAAATACACTTTAGCCTAGGGGATATGGGGAGTAGGCCCATGCTGGTCAGAACCAGCCACGGGTAGGGGGAAGAGAGGGGTTCTCACGTCGAGATCGTCATTGTCTACGTCATCGTTCGTGGGTCATTGTCGTCATTGTCGTCCAGGGGACGTCAAGGGAAGGGGGCAAGGTCCCCGACGACGATTGCCAGAGCTCGCCTCTAGGTTCGGGGAGTAATATACTCCCCGCTTACTAGCTGATGTTTGCGAGGTGGACTTTTTCTCTTGAATCGCCTTTTACGATTAGCAGAGCCATGCTCTGGGCCAATTCTACCCCGGGCCCAGACGGGGTAAAATCTAATTTCTAGACTCGAATTGCGTAATCTACTCAGTCCCCACCCTTCACTAATCGAACTGCCAAAAGCAATGCCAATTAATTAACAATATGGCTTCCTCTCCAACCTAACAAGGGATTTTGAAATAATTTCATGAAACTATAATCATACTACCAACTTTGTAAACCAAAATTCCCCAAGGCCATAAATCCATAAATCCCGGCAGTAATTAAGGGTACAGTACTGGACATTAGATTAAATTTTAATTGGATTCCAAATGTATGCGGTTTCCTTTCGGGAGAGGTTTACATGATTAATATTTGATTGTGAGCAGTAATTGAAATGAGCATCATTCTTCTTCTTTTTCTTCTTCTGAATCTCTCTGCTCGAGGGTAATCAGGAGTGAAGGACATTAGCCCAGATAAATATTAGATGAGGTATTTCAGAGCCAGTGAGATGGGAAGTGGGGAATACTTGATAAGGAAGACGGGGAACTGAGACGCTAAACTTGAAGTGATAGTAAACGAGGGAAATAAAACGGCGTGAGAAACTAGGGCGCTTCAACCGGTTAGGTCATATTGCGCCACTCTAATCTAGGGGATTTGGGGAGGAAAATATTGGTTGATTTGGATTGAGTTTTTTTTGTTTATTTGAATTAAGGACGCGTCAACCGTAAGGTCATAATGCACCACTCTTACCTAGGGGGGGGGAGGAGGGGCCTATGCAGGGATGAACCAGCCATGGGTAAAGGGACGAAAGGGGGTTCTCACGTCGCGGTCGTCATTGTCTTCGTCATCGTTCGTGGCGTCATTTTCGTCATCGTCGTCGAGGGGTCGCCAAGGGAAGGGGCAAGGTCCCCGACGACGAATGTCAGAGCTCGCCTCTATTTTTGGGGAGGAAAATACTACCCTTCATACTAGCTGATGTTTGCGAGGTGGACTTTTTCTCTTGAATCGCTTTTTACGATTAGCAGAGCCATGCTCTGGGCCGATTCTACCCCGGGCCCAACGCGTCAACCGTTTTCATAATGCACCACTCTAACTTAGGGAGGTTTTTTTTTTGGTTTATTTGGATTAAGGATGCGTCAACCGTTAGGTCATAATGCACCAACCCTAGCCTAAGGAGGGGGGGGGGGGAGGGGGGTCCATGCTGGTCAGAACCAGCCACGGGTAAGGGGAGGAAGGGGGGTTTCTCACGTCGCGGTCGTCATCGTCTTTGTCATCGTTCGTTGTGTCATTGTCAGCTCGCCTCTAGATTCGGGGAGTAATATAGGGCTACTACCCTTCTTACAAGCTGATGTTTGCGAGGTGGACTTTTTCTCTTAAATCGCCTTTTACGATTAGCAGAGCCATGCTCTGAGCCAATTCTACCCCGGGCCCAGACGGGGGCTATGAGATATAGGGAGGAGGGTCCCATGCTGGCCTGAACCAGCCACGGGTAGGGGGAAAAAGCGGAGTGGTTCTCACGTCTTTGTCGCCGTCGTCAGGGAGGTCGTCAAGAGGATGGGGAGGGCTTTTCGACGACGACTGCCAGAGCTCGCCTCTAGTTTCGGGGAGATATATACTCCTGTCTAACTTGCTGATGTTTGCGAGATCAACGATCCTTTTCCTCGCCTTTTACTAATGGCAGAGCCATGCACTGGGCCAAATTCTACCCCCAACCCAGACGGTGAAGGCCTATGTGTATGTTGCAACGCCAAGCCAAGCCTGCATGTCGTGTGGCTAGGGAAGCATCGCTCGCGTTGGCTCAGCGATGGAACCATCGATCTCGAATTGATACGTTGTTAGGTGACACAGCAACCTGTGGCTCGAAGCTGCCTGCAGGCCAACAATCTGCTTTCAACGCCAGGTCCACCACAAATACACAGTCACGTTGTATGAACTATTTGAAGTTTGCCGGCGAGCTAGCCATAGACCATCCGTTTGGTATTGACGTATAGCAATGTACAGAGAGAGAATGATGTTTGATTTGACCAATGATTCCATTTCGACATGGAATATTAATTCCGCCAGTTCATAATGAGTGCAGAATCTTGATTTATTTCTGTATTTCTGTATTTATTTATTTATTCGATTTTTCATTCATTCCATATTCAAATCACCGGCAGTAAATACGACTACATGAGAAACTATAGGGCGCTTTAGCCGGTAAGATCGTATTGCGCCGCTTGTGATATTGAAAGTTAATGAAATGAGTTTATGGTGTGTTTGATAATTATACTTATTGTTTTCTAAGTTTATAAAAGAAAATGAAATTAAAGAGATAGTAGTGTAAGCAATAGAAAAAAACATTCATTTAAAAAAAATATCTCTGATGTGAATAAATCTTAATGTTTTAGTTTATTTGATTTGGGCACGTCAACCGGGAGGTGATTATGCGCCACTCTTGTCTCGGAGATATGTGGAGGATAATTTAATGCTGGTCAGAACCAGCCACGGGTAGGCGGAGGAAAAAGGGGAAGTTCTCACGTCGCGATCGTTATATGCGCCACTCTTGTCTCGGAGATATGTGGAGGATAATTTAATGCTGGTCAGAACCAGCCACACTCAAAAAATTATTTTGGTGTAAATTCTGCGGTGTAGATTTTTTACACGTGACGGTGTTGTTTTAACACCGCAGTCAAAAGGACTCAAATCAATGGCGGTGTAAATAAAATGCGGTGTAAAAATACAGAAAACAACACCGTGAGTTTACACCGTGAGCTTTTACGACATTCGGTGTTATCTACTCAAAGATTACACCGCTAGCGGACTCAAAATAATTGTAGTTAGATGAATTTACACCGGTTTGACCTAAATAAAAATTATCGCGTCACCACCGCCAACTCTGAACAAGTTTCAACAGGAACAGCGGGCGTTCGCGATCTAAGCAGTTATTTTTTATTAAACTTTAATCAGTTATTTCAAAATTAAGCAATAGTATTTTTTTATCATTATTTTTTTTTTTTTTTTTTTTAAATTTTCTTTAATAAGCAATAATATTTTAACAGTATTAATATGCGCAGGAATTAGGAACATTCTCACAAGGTATCTACAGATACAAATCTATCGCGACACTTCCATTGCATATGTGCAGGCCCTATCTTAGGTACTATTAAATCATAATTTAAAATTCTTTCTTCACAAATCCTCACGCATTCTCTCCTATTTATGTACACATTTTTTAAAGTTTCACGTCAAGTTTATGAAGTCGCGACTACTATACCAAGTTACTTCTGGATAGTGCTTCTTTATTTGTACAATTCAATAGTTCTAATTATTTTCACTTGTTCAATGTTCATGTAGACTTACATCCCCAATGTTACGTAACATTTTATCTGCTGAGTGGCATGCCTTCACTTATTTTAAATTTAAGAACCAATACAATCAAGGTAATTCTCTACATTACCGTTGTCATTATCATAAACCCAGTATCTGAGTATAATGTTTCATATAAGTGTATTTGTTAAAGCTTATCAATGAAACCAATAATGAAAGAATCTTAGTTCACATACTAATTCTTCGTTATTAAAATCATCAACTATATCAATGAAAGAAACAAATTAACAAAGAACCAAACATGTTATCAATTAAGAGGCTGGCGCGGAGACGAATTTAAGCGCCAACCTTTTGTTTTTCCGAATAAACGGTTAAAAGATCGGTATTATATTTCACACTAACGTTAAGAAAGACATAATCTATTAGATCCAGTAAGCGTAATCCTAATTTAATTAATTGATTTTCAATATAAAAAATTGTGAAATATCCATAATTCACTCAAATTTTGTCAATTATCGGAATTTATTCCAAGTGTACAGATTTTTTAACTTATATTTGCATAATGGATATCAACGTTTAAATCAATGTTAATGCGCAAATTAATTTGGTTAATCGAAAGATAAACGGTTTGATGGGAATTTCCCGAAATAAAATCCATGTTTTGGATTTCCCATTTTTTCACGTTTTGGACTTATGTCTCGCAATGGATTTTATGGCAAATTTTTTTGCAACCAAGTGTGGATATCAATTGATAAGTACTTTGTAAACATAAATGCAAAATTTGGCATTGATATTATCAACCGTTCAGCAGAAATTATCAACACCATGAGTACGCGCATTTGAGTTCTGCAGTGTTATACAATACACGCACATGGTCTAGACCCTCATAAGCCAGCTAACGCGCCCTACCACTCACAGGTGCAGTGTCCGAGTGGTGAAGGCGTCCGGAAGTGGAGGAAGGTATCTCGGGTTCGAGTCCGGCTCTTGGCGATAAAATTTGTACCTGTATATGCTGTGTAAATAATCTTGTACTTGTACTCCCATACACTGTCTATAAAATGTCATTAATAATACCGCTTAAAAAGTAATTAATTTTGAAATTTTATTTAATAATAAATTAAATTCGTGAGTTCTTTGTTTGTCTACTAGATGGCGCCAGCGAATTCTTACACCACGCGGTGTTAAAATTACGACAATACACTGTGTAAACATTAACACCATACTGTGTTGAAATCTACACCATACGGTGTTAATTGAAATCTAGTCTACACCGCATAATTGTGTTATTAGTTACACCAGCTCAATACTCAAAATTAACACCTTCAGTGCGGTGTAAATGTTACGACAAAACGGTGTAGTCGTTTGTCTACACACAAATGGTGTAAAAACGGTGTTAAATTCAACACCGTTTCACTTTTCAATTTTTTGAGTGCACGGGTAGGGGGAGGAAAGGGGGTGTTCTCACGTCGCGGTCGTCTTATGCGCCACTCTAGTCTCGGAGATATGTGGAGATATGCTGGTCAGAAACAGCCACGGGAAGGCGGAGGAAAGGGGGAGTTCTCACGTTAAGTTCGCTATAGTCCCTGTCATCGTTCGTGTTGTCATGGTCGTCGTCGTCGCTTCTCGTTTCGGCGAGTATTTTACTCCCCTATATATACCTGACTAGCTGATGGCTGCGAGATGTAATTTCTCTTTCCTGCGCCTTTTACGATTTGCAGAGCCATGCCCTGGTTCAAATCCTAACTCGGGCCGTTAAATTAATTAATTTCAACCAGTAGTAAAAGAATTAAACTAATGAGAATTTAAATTCCAGCGATACGAAACCCTTTGTTGAAATATACTTAATTAATTCCCCTACTTAGTGTATAATATAAGTTCTTGGTCAATAATATTTTATTATTCGTGAGACGTATTTGCTGTGTGAAGTGTTTCTTTTTATATATATTTTTGAAATATCAATCTATACTTCCGCCTCATTTTGAGCGCTTACACGTTCAAAATATTCAATCTTTATTACACCGAATAAAGTGACGTTAATTAATGAATATAGAGGTAATAAATATTTTCGAGGAACTTCTTGCCCTTTGACCTTTAACTAATTAGCATAATTAAACATTTCACCCTCCTAATTGTCTGCTCTTCCTTTCTGCATGGAGTAAGCTAATTAGGGTGTGTTACAAAGGGGTCGATGCTCATTTCAGACTGTGCGGATACGCGCGGGACCGCCTCTCAATAATAAATGTAACCTGGCCAGAAATTATGCACTGGGTAAGGAAACAATTGTGTTAGCCTAATATCGTTTTGTATAAAATATGCAAGGCTTCTAAAGTGGGGCACGCCGATAAACAACGAGAAAATTACTAAAATGCTATTGACGTTCAAGACAAAGTCCACTTGGATCTGTCCTTGAACTTACATACATAATAAATCGTGTTGTTTCCGCTGGGCTTTCTACAAAAGCAGCAAAAAAAACAATGGTGCAGTTTCGTTAGGTTTGAAAATTGATCGACATGTTGCTTGACATTGATGACATCCTTAAATTGAAAAACGTTAGCATTTTTTTTTTCGTGATAAATCATAAAAATGCCATCAAACTGTCGCGAGACACTTAAATGTTATATTTTTGACATGTTTCGTTGGATATAATCTCGTACTCCCTCATTTGTAGTTGACATATTTTTATGTATTTTATCTTTTATTTGGATTAAGGACGCGTCAACCGTTAGGTCATAATGCACCCCTCTAGCCTAAGGGGGGGGGAGGAGGGGCCCATGCTGGTCAGAACCAGCCACGGGTAAGGGGAGGAAGGGGGTTTTCTCACGTCGCGGTCGTCATCGTCTTTGTCATCGTTCGTTGTGTCATTGTCATCGTCGCCGGGGGGTCGTCAAGGGAAGGGGACAAGGTCCCCGACGACGATTGCCAGAGCTCGCCTCTAGTTTCGGGGAGTAAGATACTCCGCTCTTTCTAGCTGATGTTTGCGAGGTGGACTTTTTCTCTTGAATCGCCTTTTACGATTAGCAGAGCCATGCTCTGGGCCAATTCTACCCCGGGCCCAGACGAGGTAGAGACGTTGGAAAGCTTAACCATTCTATTTCAAAAGTCCTAACTTACATTTCTGGCACTGTATTTAAAGCAAGGCTTTCTTCCATGTATGGAACTTATATTGAAGACGAACGAGATACGAACAATTACTACAGTTGAATAAATTAAGAAGAAAATATGATTTGGTACTTGAGCGAAAACACGAGTGAGTAAATTATTTTTGAAGTTGTTCAGATTTTAGGGCGCGTTAACCGTTAGGTCATAATGTGCACTCTAGCCTAGAGGATGTCGAGAGGAAGGTACCAAGCTGATCAGGGGGGTATTCACGTCGCGGTCGTCATGGGAAGGGGGAGGGTTACCCGACGACGACTGCCAGAGCTCGCCTCTAGTTTCGAAGAGATCTACCCTTCTTACTAGATGATGTTTTCGATTGGTTTATTTGGATTAAGGACGCGTAAACCATTAGGTCATAATGCACCACTCCAGTCTAGGGGATATGGGGAGAAGGGGCCCATGCTGTTCATCCCAGCCACGGGTAAGGGAAGGAAAGGGTGTTCTCACGTCGCGGTCGTTATTGTCGTTGTCGTCGTTCGTGGTGTCATTGTCGTCTTCCGTTAGTTTCTCGCCATTTTAAACGATGGTGGCGGATTACGGAACCGTGAAATCTGTGATTGGACCTTGTTGTACCAAATTTGTCTAACATTAAATATATAAAGTTTCCTCAGTTTTCCCTCGTCCGTGCATCCATCATCATACACAAATTACGTCCTTCACCCTCATGATCAATCTCGTGGTTCATAAACTGTGGCGTAAATCATTAGCATCAGTCAATCTAGGTGATGCTTGCAAAGCCCTACCATCAATCAACCAAGTTCTTTGACTTGAACGGCGTAGGCCTATCGTTCAAACAATAGTATTTGCCCTTACAATATGGAGAGTTTTTTTCAAAAACGTATTTAGATTTAAGAGCGCGTCAACCGTTAGTCATAATTCGGCACTCTAGCGTAGGAGATGTAGGGAGGACGCCACCGCACTGGTCAAAGCCATAGCGGCCGTCGACGACGACGTGAGAAACTAGGGCGCTTCAACCGGTTCACGGAAACTTATTGCTATAATTGACGGCCGCAATTGTGTTGGCATTTACATGTGTTTCCATGTGTCTGGCAAACTACATGCGTGCACCCGAACCTACACAATGGCCGTGTAGACCCTAATCAATTTGGGTATGTACAGACCATTGATATTGAACCCCTATTGTAGGCTAGATTAGCAGTCTCATATACCTCCGCACAGGCGCGAGCGTAACAAATTGAAGAGTCAATCGGCCCATTTCAAGATGGCGATTTGGCGTTTTAATTGATGCTTTTTTAATGCAATAAAGTATTTTACGGGATTGTTTGATATGGTTTTAGCTTGTGCAGCATGGTATTGAACAAACAGAAACAATACGAAGTTATTGCATAAGGGAATTTAGTAATCATTTAGTTTTAAAGGCTGGAATGCTTACCTGTCAACCTGGCGGCAATCTTGATTTTTTTGGTTTATTTGGATTAAGGACGCGTCAACCGTTAGGTCATAATGCACCACTCTAGCTTAAGGGGGGTGGGGTGGAAGAGCCCATGCTGGTCAGAACCAGCCACGGGTAAGGGGAGGAAGGGGGGTTTCTCACGTCGCGGTCGTCAACGTCTTTGTCATCGTTCGTTGTGTCATTGTCATCGTCGCCGGGGGGTCGTCAAGGGAAGGGGGCAAGGTCCCCGACGACGATTGCCAGAGCTCGCCTCTAGTTTCAGGGAGTAATACTCCGCTCTTCCTAGCTGATGTTTGCGAGGTGGACTTTTTCTCTTGAATCGCCTTTTACGATTAGCAGAGCCATGCTCTGGGCCAATTCTTCCTCGGGCCCAGACGGGTGGTCGTTGAATTAAAACATAAGACAAAGTAGATTTACTTAACAGTGTAAAATAATAATTTTTCAATTTATTTTTAGCTGATTAGGAAGTATCTAAAAGTAGGACAACAGCTGACGACGACGTGAGAAACTATAGAGCTCGTTAACAGGTTAGATCATATTTCGCTGTATGTGGTATATTGAAAGTTAATATCAAATCTCTATAGACAAATGTTTTTACAACAGAACAAAACTGTGTCGAGTAACTTAATCTAAATAATTGAAAATACACATTAACTACAATTCAAACAAAACAAATGCGTTATATTTAATTTAAAAATTTAATTTAAAGCTTCTAGGCTTGAACATAACACCAGACTTAAAATGGAACTATCATGTGTAAGTTACCAGAGATAAGTGTTCTAAGCTCCTTGGTTTCATTTCAAGAAATTTAAATGGTGTCAAGTTTGAAGTACGTAGAAAAGTGTACATTGCATTAGTCAGGTCGTCTTCCCTGTTGTATGGTATTCCCGCATGGCACCCTACCTACAGACAGAACATCTCACCCTTTGAGGCAATTCAAAACCGTGCCACAAAAATGATTCTGGCTAAAACTAATCACTCTGGCCTCGATTCTGCAAGTAGAAATTCCGCTTGCAAGCTACCATCTATTGAAGATCACCTAGAAGAATTGGATGTACTGTTTCTGAGAAAGTGCTTAGTGGGCGATGTTGATCTCGACACTAAGCATATTCTCCATAGTAGAAACAGGTCAAGACTTCGAGGTGAGATGGTGGCAATTGATGCTCCTTTTGCAAGAACTGAAGCTTACAGGCTGTCATTTTATCCTCGTGCGACAAGACTGTGGAGGGAACTTCCTCTGGATCTGAAGGCTCTCAACATGAAGGCACCGGATTTCAAGAAACTTCTTAGGGAATCAAATAATTTAAGTAAATAAAGTTCACATTTTCAATTAATTGTCACTTTCAAATAATATTATTATTTTCTAAAAGAGACTTGTACAATTCTATCATTATTCTTTTCAATTCAAATGCTGTATGTTTTTATAACGGTGAACTTTATATTTTGATGTACGTAATGTTATAAGTTAGGCTTATAATGTTAGTTGTTTGAATGTTTGTATTGTGGGTCTATCGTGGCCTACTATTGTGTTTATTCGTCGAGTTTTTATATAGTTTTTGATTATCTATTTTTGTTTAAACTTGCTACATAAATGTTAATTTTAATTACCTACTTTAATATCAATTTTATTATATTTACTATTTAGGGATATCACACACAATTCTGTGTTTAAGGGCTATGCTCGTTGTGATATTCCTAATGATTGTGTACATAATGTGATGATCATTGAATAATAATAAATTAATTAATTAATACAAAAATACAATAAGCTAAAATTGTACAACAATGCCATAGAAAAGGTTTTACGTTGATTGGAAAAAAACATTTAAAACTGCTTTTAAACCAAAATATTATTCTAAGGGAGTATCATGGAGTTGAGAAAAAATTTAAATTGCAAAGTATCAGTATGTTTACTTTAATTGGAAATGTGGAACGAGGAAAAGATGAAGAACTTGTGTGGTAAGTAAATATTTTTCAAAGTAAATATTCAGATGTTTTTCGTTTATCTCAATATTATTTTAGAACGTACAGGAATAAATTCAAGTCTTACCTTGCATAGCATTCTTACTTTAATTCACCGCTACCTTGAGATGCACAATTTGATTACAAGTTCTTGTCAAATCTGTACGTGCAAATTTCCAACACGATATTCTAAAGTTTGTTCGTCGTGCTAACAAACCTTGCGACTGAACTTGCATAACCGAATCACACACTTGCGTTATTTCCGTGCAATTTAAAGTTTTACTTATGGATTTAACTTCATAACTATATTAACTTGATCAAATGTCAGTTCATTTAGTCATACTTCTGGAAATTGTAACAAAACTTTACATTTTTTTAATACTACTAATAACGAAAAAAATTCTTATCGATACTAATTCAAGAATTTTTTGTTATTGCATTTTCATACATTTTTATTATTTTTAAATAACAAGTTATTCAATACAAAAATCAAACATTTAAAAAAAGATTAGTTTGATCAAGGGCGCGCATCAAACGTCAGGTCATTATGCGCCATTCTAACCTAGGGGCTAGGGGATCAGGACCCTTATTCTGTAACTATGTAATAATTGTCACTTCACGGCGCTGTGACAAGTTATCATTTCACGTGAAAAGATATCACGTGAAAAGAGCGATTCTGAAGGCCAAGTGAGAAGCTGAGTTGTCACAAGCACAGGGATTTGGTTAAACTTCAAAGCGACTAAGCCACCGTAGCACGTAAAGTATTTCAACCAATCAGAATAGGCGAATAATGTTAATGGCGGTTTGTTGTTTCTTTGTTTTCTTTGTTGTTAGTCAACCTTAGTATACAAAAGTTCAGGCTAGGACTAGGCATAGGCCAAGCCTTTCCTAGGCTGTCAGGGTCGTGCTAGGGCCTAGCTTTGATACTTTATTATCATATTGAACACACTTCTTCCCAATTCTTTTGTTGTTTTTTTTGGTTTATTTGGATTAAGGACGCGTCAACCGTTTGGTCATAATGATTCACTCTAGCCTAAGGGATATGGGGAGGAGGGGCCAATGCTGGTCAGAACCAGCCACGGGTAAGGGGAGGAAGGGGGTTTCTCACGTCGCGGTCGTCATCGTCTTTGTCATCGTTCGTTGTGTCATTGTCATCGTCGACGTGGAGGTCGTCAAGGGAAGGGGGCAAGGTAACCGACGACAATTGCCAGAGCTCGCCTCTAGATTCAGGGAGTAATATACTACCCTTCTTACTAGCTGATGTTTGCGAGGTGGACTTTTTCTCTTGAATCGCCTTTTACGATTAGCAGAGCCATGCTCTGGGCCTGTTCTACCCCAGGCCCAGACGGTTTTGGTTTATTTTATTGGTTTATTTGGACTCAGGACGCGTCGTGGTTTATTTGGATTAAGGACGCGTCAACCGTAAGGTCGTGCAACCCTCAAGGCTAGGTGACATGGGGAGTAGGGGCCCATGCTGGTTAGAACCAGCCACGGGTAGGGGAAGAAATTCATTAAAAAAAGGGCGCGTCAACCGTTAGGTCATAATGCGCCACTCTAGCCTACGGGAGAGGGGCCATGCTGGTCAAAACGAGCCCCGGGTAAGGCGGGAAAGAGGGGAGGTAGGTATTCATTCCGCAGTCGTCATCGTCTTTGTCATCGTCGTCGTCATCGCGGATTGCCAGAGCTCGCCTCTAGTAGGGGAATAATACTACCAGTCTTACTAGCTGATGTTTGCGAGGTGGACTTTTTATCTTGAATCGCCTCTTACCATTAGCAGAGCCATGGTCTGGGTCAATTCTACCCCGGGCCCAGACATGAGGAGAAAAATACGTTTTCATAGGTCGTAAGACTATAGTTTATATATCGACTAGCGAATGGCAGGGCACGAGCGACCAAATGTTTTTAAAAAATCAGAAGTTTGGTCGCGCCGTTCGTTGGTTGCATGGGTCCTAGCCTTCTGCATGGGTAAGAACCTATTCGACGACGTGAGAAACTAGGGCGCTTCAACCGGTTAGGTCATATTGCGCCGCCTGTGAATGAAAGTAAATTAGAAGAGTTAATGCAGGTATGTTTGATGATTAGATTGTTTTCTAAGTGTATAAATAACAAAATAAATTGAAGATGAAGAAAGTAATAACAAAAGAAAAGTTATGTATGTAAATGAAAATAAAGAAAAGAAAGAAACGTGTATGAAGTTAATTAAAGTTTGTTAAATAGATTACTTTGGATGAGAAATTTGGAAAGTTTGTCGCCGTTATCATATGATAGAAGTTCTTCATATGATTGGGAGAGATCAAATTGCATGCGCAAGGCATCATATTTGGTACATTCTGCTAGCATATGATGTACGGTTAAAGGTACATCACATGTGTCACATATGGAAATAACCTTTTCTCTGGTTAAGAGATATCCGTGTGTTAGGCGTGTGTGCCCTATACGAAGTCTAGACAATACCACCTCTTCTCTACGTGAGAGTCGAGACGTAGGTGGACGAATTTTGTTAGTCGCTTGCATTCGCTCGCCTGCATGAAAACGAGGCTTAAATCGATTAATAACACTTACATATGAAATGTTTCATCAGATGACCAATGTGAACCATCCCATTCACATTTCGTGTTAATTTGCCAAAAAACCGAAAACAACTTACTACCGATTGGTTTATTTGGATTAAGGGCGCGTCAACCGTTAGGTCATAATGCGTCTCTGAAGCCTAAGCGATGTGGGGAGGAAGAAGCCCATGCTGGTCAAAACCAGTCACGGGTAGGGGGATCAAATGGGATGGGGGGTTACACGTCGCGTTCGTCATCGTCTTTGTCATCGTCATCGGGGAGGTCGTCAAAACGTGGGAACGAGATTGAAATCAACGTCGAGGCGCCGGGAAGCTTCCTTAGCAGCCCGATCAGCGCGTTCATTACTGCTATAAAACTCTCTTGAAAAACTTCTAAGTTTAATGAATTATATAATATATTGTCGCTCCCAACCAGGCAGTAAAACCTTTATAAGAGTCAACACGTAGCTTGGGAACGTATATTTGCAACAAGATTCCTCCCGAACCCAAGATAAGTACGCCCTACTTCGACTCATCCCTTGATCTTGTTTACTACTAACAAACGTATTCTCGTACACAACCACAATCGACACATCACGGCGTCGCCTCCCGCCTTCGTCATCGGCCTTATCCGTGAGAAGAGACAAATATATCGTAGGTTTAAGCAGTGTGGTGATCCTGCCCTGAAAACTGAATGGAATCGGCTCAACGCCCACATCAGACGGACGATGTCCCGCCACCGCGAAACTTCTTGGACTTCTGCCTGTGCGTCTCTTGATTATCGCAACGGAGGGAAGTTCTGGCACAAGTTTCGGTGTTTGACGGGCCAGTACTCGCGCATTGACTCTCCGCTGGTTGTCAATGGAGCTGTGTTTGCCACCGAAGAGGACAAGGCTCGGGTCTTTGCCTCCTCTCTTGTTCTGTACATAGTTTTCCCGACGATCCTCTTTTTGATGATGAGTTTCGCGACCTTGTCGAGGGTGAACTTTCCGGGCACGAGCCCTATCTCTCTGGTCACGGAGCTCTCCCCCTCGGTTGTGTCCGGTTTCCAGAACTAGTCCGGCCTATTACACTGGCAGACGTTGTCAAGGCTTTGTCTGTGGGCCGCAATACAGCAGCTGGGGAGGATGGCATTACACGTCTCATGATTCGGCAGGCTCCTACCCTGTTTCTTGCCCACTTGGCGACGCTCTTTTCGGGCTGCCTCGATCTCGGATACCTCCCTGACTGTTTTCGCTCGGCCCTTGTAGTGATGCTTCCTAAGTCGCCTCAGGGAGCCACGGACCCGGGTAATTATAGGCCTATCAGTCTATTAAGTGTTGTGGGCAAAGTCCTTGAGAAGATAGTCCACGGCCGCCTGTTATCCTTTGTCGAGCTTCAGGGTGTCCTCCCTGAGGAACAGACTGGCTTTCGTCCCGGGCGGACCGTTACTGACCCTGTTGCTCGCCTTGTCTCGGAAGTCACATCCACCTTAAATGATGGCCACTGTGTACTGGCCGCTTTCCTAGACATTTCACGGGCATTTGACAAGGTCTGGCACGACGGTCTTGTCTACAAGCTGATCACCTTGGGTGTTCCTCTCCTCATGGTCCGTTTCCTCCGATCTTTTCTAACCGGCCGAACGGCGCGGGTCCGAGTGGGGGGGCATCTTTCAGCACCGTTCTCTCTCCGCGCCGGAGTTCCGCAAGGTTCTTGCCTTTCCCCCCTCCTCTATCTCATCTACTGCCACGATATCCCAGTTCCACGTCACGCGCGTCTGTCCCTAGGCCAGTACGCTGATGACACCGCGTACTGGTGCTCCCACCGGTCTGCCGCCGGCGCCTTTCGGTGGCTTCAACTGCAGTTGGACGATCTTCAACTTTGGATGGCGCGTTGGAGAGTCCTCCCTAATGCCTCCAAGACTCAACTCCTGCTCTTCCGGCATCGACACAAAACTCGGAAATTCTCTCAAGTGCCCCTGCGTCGCCCCATCACGCTGTGGGGTGACGAGGTGTTCGTCTCCCGCGCCGCGAAATACCTGGGAGTGACTTTCACCGCCACTCTTGATTGGGCTGCCCACACCAGGGACATATGTTTGCGGGCGAGGCGGCGTATGAACCTCCTCGTGATGCTGCGGGGGCCGTGTCCGGGGCTGTAGTTTCCGGACACTCCGCCATACATACCAGGTGTTCCTGCGCCCCTTGTTCGAAAAACGCTACTGCTGCTCTTGCGCCAGTCCTTGGTCGTCACCTTCGGGGTTACTGCTCACTAGAGCGTCGTATCCTGCGTCGTATTGCCCGCCTGCACCCTGCCACGCGCAACGGCGAGGTGTACGACGTAACAGGGGTTGAACCCTTGCCGGTGCGACTTGATGCTCGCACCGCCTCGTATGTGCACCGCCTCCACCTCCGTGAACGCACAGCTCTCCTGGATCATCTCTACGCCCCACAGGTTGCCCGCCCTCACCGCCGACGACCTCGGTACCAGTACCCGAGCTACGCGGATGCCCTCCCTGTGGTCGCCGGCCCCAGGTGACTCCTTCACCGAGCGCTGGGGGCAGGAGTGTGGTACCTGGAGCGCGGGTACTCGAGGGTTCGTGCCTCTGCGAGTGCGCGCGAGTGTTTCCCTCCTCGCGGTGTGCGTGTGCGTCGGTGGGAGCCGCGATGTTGGTGTGTCCGTGCATCGACACCAACAATCAGTTTGTGTTTTGTGTTCCTGTGCCCGTCCTGTTTGTACTCTTGTTTGTATTTTTGTTCACTTGTACGTGATTTGCTTGTTTCTTGTCTAGGAGTATTTACCCCGTCTATTTGTGTTTTTATGTTGCTTCCTTGCCATATGGTATTCTTGCACCTCGCAGTGCCAGTGTGGCATAATAACTTTCATTTTTGACTTTTGAACGTTTTTTCTCTCACTACTTGGCATGATTCTGCTGTCCTCTCCTCAGTGCTTTCTGTGTTTAACATCTGTGTTTCTTTGTATGTTCCTTTGTACATGTATAGGCTGCAGAGGGCAGAATTGTTGCCCTATATCGGCCTTCCCCCCCAAGGGGCGGGAAAATATCAATAAATACAATACGTACACAACCAGGCAGTAAAACCTTTATAAGAGTCAACACGTAGCTTGGGAACGTATATTTGCAACAAGATTCCTCCCGAACCCCAATATAAGTACGCCCTACTTCGACTCATCCCTTGATCTTGTTTACTACTAACAAACGTATTCTCGTATGCAACTGAGTACGGTCGACAAACGTGTGCTCACATTTCCAAATACAACTACGTGAGTATGGTAGTAAGTTAGTGGACGTGTTTGTAATTTAAAACATAGTTTTAAATATAACTTAACAATACACTGGTTTTCATACATTCGGATTTTTTATGTCAATTGAAGCGTGCTCGATGAGTATAACGATGTAAGAAACTAGGGCGCTTCAACCGGTTAGGTCATATTGCGCCGCCTGTGATAGTGAAAGTTGATGAGATAAGTTAATGGTGTTGGATGATAAGATTATTATCTAAGTGTTTACCGTATATAACAAAATAAAATGATGATGATGATGATGATGATGATGATGATGATGATGATGATGATGATCACGGTAATAGCGAACAAACGAAAAGAACGACGTGAAAAAACTAGGGCGCTTCAACCGGTTAGGTCATATTGCGCCGCCTGTGTTTATGACAATTGACTAGATGAGTTAATGGTGTGTTTGATTATTATTATTATTATTATTATACTTACTTACTTTGTTCCATGGATACTGATTAACTTTTAATTCATTTTATTTTAATATAATTTAATTCATAAACTGTTTTTTGTTGTACAGTTGCGCTTTCTGTGGTGTTGGAATGTTCACGCCTAAACTGTTATATCAAATTTCAATATTGTAAAGTAGTATTCTCGTTGTTTTATAATTATTTTTTTAAGTTTTAATTTAGCCTATGAACTTTTTTTGTATAATATAATGTAATATTCAACTAAGTCTGTCTGATCCATGTATAATAATATAACTAATCATAATCCACAGACAAGCCACGTATGTGGCTTTGTGGACAACGATGTCAAAGTATTATAATAAAAAATTGCATGTAATATTATTATTTTAAAAAAAAAAAAAAAAAAAAAAAAATATATTATTATTATTTTATTGGATGTATTTCATACAAACTCGGTTAAAACCGGAGCTAACATGTTGTACGGACTTACGTCAAGTACTTCCATGTGTACCTATTACATACATTATTACTTTTGTCTTAACTCTAACTAAAATAAGTCATTTATAAATTCTAATATTGTTTGTAGATGATGTTTTCTTTCTGCTGTGTACGGTCGTGGCCGATTTCTCGTCGCCATCCTAGCATTTGCTCTTCGGACTATGGGAAACCACGAAAACCATGTCAGGATGGAAGCTGTTTCGAAATCTCGAAGTATCATTCTTAGTTTAGAAATTTACGAACTATTCTACACGTGTTGAGTATTACTGCTTTTTGAGTCTCGATGTATACATTGGGTTGAAGATCTAGTTGTTTAATGCTTTCATGTAGCTTCTTCGGTATGATGCCGTTGGCTGATATAATGAATGGGATTGTATTTACCTTTTTCTGTTTCCACATCTTCTTGATCTCAATTGCAAGTTCACTATACTTGTCAATTTTTTTCTTCCACGTGGTCTCGACGTTATGGCACATTGGGATAGCAACGTCGATAAGGGTAGTTTCTTGTTTCTTCTTGTCAATTATTATTAAATCCGGTCTGTTGTGATGTATCGTTTGGTCTGTTATAACTGTGCGGTTGTAATATAATTTGTAATCTTTCTATCTAGTACTTTCTCTGGTTTGTATTTGTAGTAAGGTGTGTGTGTGTCAATGAGGTTGTACTTGATTGCTAGTTTTTGATGAATAATGTTAGCTACTTGGTTATGTCTGTAGAGGTAATCTGTTTGACATAGTGACTTGCACCCGGATATGATGTGTTCGATTGTTTCACCCCTTGCACTACATTTTCTACATTGATCGTTTACTGTCGCATCTTGTATTATGTATTTTTTATAATTGTTCGTCGCAATCACTCTGTCTTGAATAGCCATCATAAAACCTTCTGTTTTCTCCAAATAGTTCCCCGTTGTTTAACCATCTATTTGATGCTTTAATATCTACGTGACCTTTGTGTAGTTCATCATAATGTCTCTTGTGTAGGGTCTTTTCTGAGAGACGTAACTCTTTTGAAGCGTCAGTTATGAGTTTCCCTTGTAGATTGACATTTTCGTTTGCTAGATTGAGTGGAGTTAATGATTTGTCAGCTAGCACTACAGCCCTATGAAGTGTGGATTGGTTGCTCTTTGTAAAAAAGTATTTTCTTAAAATTTCTATTTGTTTATAATATAAGTTGTTCAGATCAATTAGGCCCGTCCTCCTTTTTCTCTTGGAAGTGTCAATCTCTCTATTGCTGATTTAGGATGATGTATTCTGTGTTTGGTAAGTGTAGTACGAGTTAATATTTCCAACGCGTGGATGTCTGTCTGCGTCCATTTAATGATTCCGAATGAATATGTCAGTACTGGTACAGGCATATGTATTTATTGCTGTGATCATGTTTTTACCGTTTAGTTGCGTCTTGAGGATAGACTTTAGTCGTTTCTTGTATGTATCTATCAATTTTGCTTTCATAACTTTATGTTCAATTCTGGCAGCTTGTGCGAATCCTAAATATTTGTATACATCGTTATCGTCCATTATTCCAATCCTATTTCCATCATCTAGCTGGAACTCTTCTGCTTGTGTAACCTTACCCTTTTCGATATGCAGCGTCTTACATTTGTCTACTCCAAACTCCATGCAGATATCTTGACTAAATTCTAATGTTGTATTGACTAGACTGTTTAGTTGAGCAAAATTTGATGCATACAACTTTAGGTCATCCATGTAGAATAGGTGGGAAATTGTGTGACATACCACATTATTGTCCTTAATTTTAAATCCGTATGTCGATTCGTTAAGCATATGTGACAGTGGGTTTAATGACAGACAAAACCATAATGCACTTAATGAGTCACCTTGGAAAATGCCACGTTTAATTTGTATTGGATCTGATTATTATTATTATTATTATTATTATTATTATTATTATTATTATTATTATTATTATTATGATGATGATTATGATTATGATTATTATTATGATGATGTTTATTATTATTATTATTATTATTTTATTATTATTATTTAAGAGTTTTCTAAGTGTATAAGTAACAAAAGAAATAATGATGACGAAAGTAATAGCAAAACAAAAGTTATGTATGGGAATAAAATTAAAGTAATTAAAGAAATGTGTATGAAGTTAATTAAAGTTATGTTAAGTAAATTACTTTGAATGAGAAATTTCGAGAGTTTGTCGCCGTTATCATATGATAGAAGTTCTTCTTATGATTGGGAGAAACAAAAGTTATTTATATGAAAGACAAATAAACACAAAATTATTGAAGGCTTACTTTAAACATTTTATTGATTTAAATGATCGTATATATACCGATAAGAGCACCGCGACTTAGCTACGGCTCATGTACAGTTGAAGGAAAGATGTGAAATACAGAAGGAAACGTTTGAGCTCTCGGGTGAATTGAATTACCTGGGGAAGTATTCAAGAAGATGCCAAAAACCCGTATTTTTAGAAAATGTCGTAGTTATTGTTTTGATCTTATTTGGATTAAGGGCGCGTCAACCGTTAGGACAAAAACCTCCACTCTAGCCTAGAGGATATGCATATGCTGGTCAGAACCAGGAACGGATATGGTGAGGAAAAAGGATTCTCACGTCGCGGTCGTCACCGTCCTTGTCATTGATCGTGTTATCATGGTCATCGTCGTTGGGGAGGACTTCAAGGCAAGGAGGAGAATTCACCGACAACGACTGCCAAAGATCGCCTCTAGTTTCGGGGTGTATAAAACTGCCCTTCTTACTAGCTGATGTTTGCGAGTTGGACTTTTTCTCTTGACTCGCCTTTTACGATTAACAGAGACATGCTCTGGCCAATTCTGCTTTTGGCCCAGACGGTTTTTCTGTAATAATACATCGTAAATAATTATGTAACAATTTTATTCTCTGCCACCGAATTGCGATATAATTCAAAGCATTTTAATAAATATATCTTACTAATATGGGCACGAGTCATTTGGAAATGGATATAATAGTTGTATTCACTGATATAATTACAAGTGAGTAAATAGATGGGTGGTGTACAAAAAACTACAGCATAAGGACAACCCTATATTTCTTGTTTTCTAAGGCGAAACTTCCATCCCAGTCTTGATTTCCATCTTTTCCCTCCCGTAATGAAGCTGCGCTCTCTCCATCACCACCGATTCATGCATGGCGAAACTATGTTCTTTATTCATAGCTATGCAAATATGTCGCGCACAAACATGACTCTGTAATTAAAACTGAAGTAAGAGCGTTTCCCTGTTATCTAGGTCTCATTGAGACCGACGCTGATTTAGATTAGACCTGCTTAACAAACCAGAGAGAAGAAATAATGAAAGTTTGAAAATATTACCGAGACAATACACGACGACGTGAGAAACTATAGGTCGCTTCTACCGGTTAGGTATAATATTGGGCCACCTGTAATAATATTGTAAGTGATTAAAATGAGTTTATGGTGTCTTTGACGACTGTATTCTTTTCATAGTTCATAAAATAAATATTGTATTTAGTTTATTTAGCCTAGGGGATATGGGGAGAAGAGGCCCATGCTGCCAACCAGCCACAAGTAGGGGAAGGTTTTGTTTTTTTTGTTGGTTTATTTGGATTAAGGACGCGTCAACCGTTATGTTATAATGCACCACTGTAGCCTAGGAGATATGGGGAGGGGGGCCCTTGCTAAACAAAACCAGCCACGGGTAAGGGAAGGAAAGAAGAGTTTTCACGTCGCGGTCGTCATCGTCTTTGTCATTGTTCGTTGAGTCATTGTCATCGTCGTCGGGGAGGTAGTCAAGGGAAAGGGAAGGTGTCCCCGACGACGTGTGCCAGAGCTCGCCTCTAGTTTCGGGGAGTAATATTCTTAACCCAATGGTAATATACTCCCCTCGTAATAGCTGATGTTTGCGAGGTGGACTTTATCTCTTGTATCACCTTGTATACGATTAGCAGAGCCAAGCTCTCGGCCAATTCTATCCCGGGCCCAGAGTAAATAAATTGAGTTTGTTGTTCCAATTGCTATATTTGTTCAAAGTTGTTGTTTTATTCATATCCGCAAATGCTGACATACTTTCATGCTGGCTGGGCAATCGCATGTTAGTGAATGTAATACCTTCAACCCGGCACCTCCACCAAACTCATATTTTCTGATAAGTATTATTTGGGTTTATTTGGATTAAGGACGCGTCAAGCGTTAGGTCATAATAATGCACCATTCTAGCCTAGGGGATGTGGGGAGGAGGGCCCATGCTGGCCCATGGGGAGGAAGGGGGTTGACAATGTAACACCCGATGTTATTATCCCCCCAGAATATGAGCGCAAAATAGTACAAAAATGTCATTAAATAAAGGTTTTTCACTTATCGCAAAAACACGCTACAAATATTTGAAAAAAATTACGTGATCGTTTGAGTTGAAAATTAGCCAGTTAAACGCATTAGCAGAACAATTAATTAATGTTAATTGGGTTGTTTCTATCTGTGGCAATAGTGAGTGAAATTATACGTCCATCAGCGAACAGTGCAGAATAATGACGACGTGAAAAACTAAGGTTTTTAACCGGTCAGGTCATATTGTGCCACCTGTGATATTGTGGGAAATGAAAGTGAGTTTTTTGTGCGTTTTATGATTATATTTTTTTCTAGGTTTATAAATAAATTGAAATAAAAGTGATAATATTGAATAGAAGAAGAAAAACTATTTATTTGGAATAAAAATTTAATATGATTGATGTGAATTAAATTTGGTTAAAATTTCTTTGAATAAGAAATTTTGAAAGTTCTTTTTATAAAACGGCAGATATCAAATACCGTGCGCAATAGGCATAATATTTGATATATTATGCAAACTTACGTTAGCAGAGCTCTTGTTAAGGGATATCAGTGTGTCAGACGTGTTGAACAACAAATATTATAACATTTTCTCATAAATTTTATAATTGTACAAGCAAATTGTCAGAATGACGCCTTGGTGGAGGTGCCGGGTACACACGCCCCTACACCAACATTTCAATATTCTTAATAGTGAGAAGTGAGGCAGTTTGTATGAATACACGTTCATATTTTAGTGAAGTAACGATTCACACGATTGTCACACCTTTCAAATTAATACCGTGTAGCTTTTGTCACTTTCTCGTTGTCTACGTATTCGTTTCAGCTACCTGCATGACGCCCCCCTCCCCCCCCACTTCTCACCGCCGCCCTTATCTCTCCCAATCAGACTCCTCACGCTCCGTTGTGCACAGTCGGATGCCTTACAAACCAAATGTTTCGCTGACGTTATATCTCTGTACTTGTCTTTTTGCTCTAAAGCGATGCAAACAGCTTCAATGTGACGCAATACAATATTCATAATTACTACCAGAGAGTCAACACTGATGTTATCATACACATGGCAACACTTCCAAGCAGCTTGCTATATTCGTTATTAATTTTTTATATATTCGACCGGTTTGTTTCTGTACATTTTACATATCGAATCGAGTAAAGTTATTTAATTAATATGAAACGATGAGAATCGTTGCAATAGTTAACGCGTCGTCATAGTTTTACGTGTTGGATGTTGTTATAGGGGAACAAAAGTATAAGACTATTTCAAACCATAGAAAAATATATTGTTAAATTGTTTTTTACAACATAAAACAAGAGCAATAAAAAGTCCACTGTGATACACAACAAGTGCAATATCATGTTGTAGCTATAGCTTGTATGTGTTGATTCGCGGGTGTTCGCACTGTCCATATCACTGATTGCTATATTTCCTATTACAAATATCGATCTTTGGTTGGTTATCGCTCACTCGTCGATTGCGTCGGGGCCTGCAGGGTTGGCTTAGTCGCTTTGATTTACTGTCCCCCACTGAAAATCAGTTATATAACTGAGTGGGTAGACTCTAAATACAATTTATTTATTTATTTATTTTTTTTATTTTATTTATTTATTTATTTATTTATTTATTTATTTATTTATTTATTTATTTATTTATTTATTTATTTATTTATTTATTTATTTATTTATTTATTTATTTATTTATTTATTTATTTATTTATTTATTTATATACGACTTCGTGAGAAACTAGGGCGCTTCAACTGCTTAGGTCATGTCGCGCCACCTGTGATATTAAAAGTTAATTAAAGGAATTAATTGTGATGATTATCCTAGGAAGCTTCGAAAACGCTTTTTTTTGTCGCGTTAATGGATGAGCTTTTTTGTAAGTTTTTAGTTTGCGTGGGATCTCTTTACTTTTGCAAGTGTTTTTTGAACGCATTGTAGGTGATTGTTGTCAAGTTTCTATTGTTCTTGTTAATTGTTATTATATACCTCAAAAAACTCATATTTAAACCTTTATTCTAAGGATTCTGGCTAACTTTTTCAACTTTTTCTTTCAAAAGGTTCTATATCACCATAACTTTAATGCCCATGTAAAATTTGAACCTTGTAGCCCCACCCGATTGGTAAGAATCGACCCAAATGTCACGGAAATATCGCACTAAAAATCGAAAAAAAATCGTAAAAGTACGATATTCATGAGAAATATTTCTTCGATTGTACCCAAAACGCGGCAGGTCTAGTTCGAGATTTCGTAGGTCCCCTTCAATTTTCATTAAGACGCATATGCCGTTTGCCCGGTAGAGGCGAACAAAGAGATTAAAAACACACACACTCACACACAATCACACAACTCACACACACACACAACACACAACACACAAAAACACCCTTGCTTATTTTTTGAGGGGGTCAGTGAAATTTAAGTCTTCGCTTCGCTCATCCAATTATTTTCTAAGCAGTTTTGTGGAGTACCTATGTTATGCTACTATTTATTATAAACGTGTTTTGCTATAACATTTTTAACAATAATTGTTTGTATTCATTATTTAGTTAAAGTGCGCGTCAACCGTTAAGTCATAATATGCCACTCTATTCAAGGAGATATAGGGTGGAAAGTCCCATGCTGGTCAGAACCAGCCACAGGTATGGGCGACGACGTGAGAAACTAGGGCGCTTCAACCGGTTAGGTCATATTGCGCCGCCTGTGTTTATGACAATTGACTAGATGAGTTAATGGTGTGTTTTATTATTATTACTTTTATTATTATTATTTTTATTATTATTATTATTATTATTATTATTATTATTATTATTATTATGATTACTATTATTATTATTATTATTATTAGGTAGGGGGAGGAGTAGGGGGGGGTTCTCAGGGAGCAGGCGTCCTCGTATTTGTCATCGTTGTGTTGTCATTGTCGTCGTCGTCGTCGGGAGGTCGTCAAGGGAAGGGGATAGGTTTCCGTCGACAAGTGCTGGAGCTCGCCTGTAGTTTCGGGGAGTTATATACTCCCCTTTATATACAAGCTGATGTTTGCGAGATGGACTTTTTCTCTTTTGTCGCCTTTTACGATGAGCATATTAAAATTTTAACTAAAATAACCCCTTTATCAACAACATCTCATTATCTTTAGTCGCCCTGTAACTTGATACTTCATGTTTCACCTAAATCCCTGTGTTTATGTACCAAACTAAAATCTTACTCAACACACAAGTTGCAAGATTCAATTTGCGATAAACCAACCTTATTTAATAGTTGAATGGTGTCACAGCATAGTGGCGGATATAGTCTGCCGTGGTATTGGAAATTCATCCGCAGTGTGTCTAACTAAACCCAGAGTAAAGTTTGTTTATTAAAACTTGATAGTTACTTCGTAATGCACTCAACACATGAGGTTTTTTTTATGTTTGTTTGGATTAAGGACGCGTCAACCGTTAGGTCATAATGCACCACTCTAGCCTAAGGGGGGTGGGGAGGAGGAGCCCATGCTGGTCAGAACCAGCCACGGGTAAGGGGAGGAAGGGGTGGTTTCTCACGTCGCGGTCGTCATCGTCTTTGTCATCGATCGTTGTGTCACTGTCATCTTCGTCGGGGATTTCGTCAAGGGTAGGGAGAGGTGTCACCGACGACGATTGCTAGAGCTCGCCTCTAGTTTCGGGAGTAAAATTCTCCGCTCTTTCTAGCTGATGTTTGCGAAGTGGACTTTTTCTCTTGATTCGCCTTCTACGATTAGCAGTTCCATGCTCCGGGCCAGATTCTATCCCGGACCCAGACGGTGGTAACGAGTAGTCTTATTGTACCTAAGCTATTACAAAACTAAGAACCATTAACGTTGAAGATAAATTTAAGTTATAAAAATTACAATACGCATTTTAAACACGATTTAAAGGTTTTGGTTTAATTGATTTAAGAGTCTGCAATCCCAGTGATTTTTTTCTGGAACTTTTCTGAATCTAATTTTTATGAGATTGTTACTACACTTTGCACACATTTTATGGTATTATATATTTAACAATCGCGAGTCAGGTTCAAGGCTTCACCACTAGAAAGTACATGGGGAGCAAGGTTCTACCCTTTTCTGTCAGAGATTGCTGACCAGACCGTACTGTGTTAGAATCAGGAAAGGTGAACATGTTTAAAGTTAAAAGAGTGTTTCAACATGAAGAGAATGCCTGTTATTACACTGATACTGAGTCTGATAGATGTGCGTCTGATACGTGTCTCAACTGGACTCAAGTTAATGATAACAAACAATGACAAGTCATTAGTGCGTACAGATTTTACCAAGTTATGCAACACGTCCAGTCTAGGTTTTTGGTCTTCTCTCCCGATGTCAAGCTAGTCAAATCTGACTCCCGCCGAGGCGGCCTCAGTAGTTCTCCGTTTCTAGATCTGCGCAACTTCTCTTTCTGTACAATCCAGTCTCCCAATCTTACTGACCGTCTAAATACTTGTCAGTGGTGTTTAGCTAATTATCAGTAGTAACGTGGTACAATCAGTTCTGATAAAACTGTTTAACTTCGTTTCATAACTCAAGCTACCAACTATCGAGCACACAACTTTGTAATCGTTCATACGTAAACTATAAAATATCTCGATGCACAAATATTCAATCTGCTACCTTCTACAATTACAGTCTTCGATAGAAGCACATTTTTTTAACCATCACAAAATTCGAAATAAATAAAAATGGATTTTTAGGATTTAGGATTTTTGTAAAATCATCAAAATTGGTAATTTTCATTATTTACTCGTGCGTATTGCGCAATAATGTTTAGTAATCTTCCACTATAGAAGAGTGACCATTTCCTTGCTTGACAATGACGCAAAATTACATATCTATATCAGAAGACACCACTGGAAGCAGGAAAAGTTCTCAAAAAAGTTTCAAATAGGTATAGTTGACTCAAAGTTAATTTGGGTATAGGTGCGTCAACTCAACAGTAAGGACGTTTACACAACTCTAGCCAAGGAGATATTGGAGGAGGGGCCCATGCTGGTCAGAACCATGCACGGGTAGGGGCAGAAAGAGGGGGGGGGGTTCTCACGTCGCGATCGTAATAGTTTTTGTCATCGTTTGTGTTGTCATGGTCGTTGTCGTCGTCTGCAAGGTCGTCAAGGAAAGGTCATTTCACAAACATTAGCTCACTTGTCTATTTGCGCTATGCTCTGGGCCATGTTCTACCCAGGTTTGGATTTTTTGGTTTATTTGGATTAAGGACGCGTCAACCGTTAGGTCATAATGCACCGCTCTAGCCTAAGGGGGGGATGGGGGGGAGGAGAAGCCCATGCTGGTCAGACAGCCACGGGTAAGGGGAGGAAGGTGGGTTTCTCACGTCGCGGTCGTCATCGTCTTTGTCATCGTTCGTTGTGTCATTGTCATCGTCGCCGGGGGGTCGTCAAGGGAAGGGGACAAGGTCCCCGACGACGATTGCCAGAGCTCGCCTCTAGATTCGGGGAGTAATAAGTTATACTACCCTTCTTACTAGCTGATGTTTGCGAGGTGGACTTTTTCTCTTGAATCGCCTTTTACGATTAGCAGAGCCATGCTCTGGACCAATTCTACCCCGGGCCCAGACGGGGGCCCAGGTTTGGAGTCAATATGTTTCCAGACGGGTGCAAGTAGTTGGATGAGCGAAGCGAAGACTTCAATTTCACTGACCCCTCAAAAAATTTAGCTCCAATGTTTTTGTTTTTTTTTGTTTGTTTTTCTGTCTGTTCGCTCTCTACCGGGCAAACGGCATATGCGATCTTGATGATAATTGGAGGGGACCTTCGAAATCTCTGAGACTTGCTACATTTTTTGGTACAATCGAAGAAATATTTCTCATGAATATCGTACTTTTACGATTTTTTCCGATTTTTAGTGCGATTTTTTCGTGACATTTGGGCCGATTCTGACCAAACGGGTGGGGCTACAACGTTCATATTTCACATGGACATTAAGGTAATGGTGAAGTATTGCTTTCTGAGAGAAAAAGTTAAAAGTTTGTTAGAATCCATAGAATAAAGGTTTAAATATGAGTTTTTTGAGGTTTATAATAACAATTAACAAGTAATAATAGAAACTTGACAACAATCACCTACAATGCATAGAAAAGCACTTGCAAAGGAAAA
This sequence comes from Sweltsa coloradensis, assembly GCA_024449915.1. Classification (NCBI taxonomy): domain Eukaryota; kingdom Metazoa; phylum Arthropoda; class Insecta; order Plecoptera; family Chloroperlidae; genus Sweltsa; species Sweltsa coloradensis. Next base: position 81,668 of record JAMZAV010001931.1, on the reverse strand, counting down.
GTGGTCCTACGCAAACTAAAAACTTACAAAAAAGCTCATCCATCAACGCGGCGGGACTTTTTCGTTTTCCTAGTATATTATAGTTGATCGTTTTGTTCGACTTCACCTGACGGAAGCATCATAAAAGACTTAAGAACCCTGGGCGCTTGAACCCTGTAGGTCATGTTGCGCCGCATGTGATAATGTTAACTTATAAATTTATATTGTAGTTTATTATTGTTTTCTAAGCTAAGAAACGAATTTTGGATTTTGATTTTTTGGATTAAGGACGAGTCAACCGTTATATCCTAGTGCGCCACACAAGCCTAGGGAATGTCGGGGAGGAGGGGTTTATGCTGGTCAAAACCAGCCACGAGTAGGGGAGTAAAGGGAAGATTTTACGTCGCGGTCGTCATCGTCTATGTCATCTTTCTTGGTGTCATTGTCGATAACGTCGTCGAGCTCGATAAGGTCGTCAAGGGAATGGGGCAAGGTCCCCGACGACAGTTGCCAGAGCTCGCTTCTAGTTTCTAGTTAATATTTGCGTGATGGACTATTTCTCTTGAATCGCCTTTTACGATTGGCCAATACTACCCCGGGCCCAGACGGGGATAAAATATGTTTTAAAAAAGGTGGATGAGCAAAGCGAAGACTTCAATTTCACTGACCCCTCAAACAATTTAGCTCCAATGTTTTTTTGTTTTTTTTCTGTCTGTTTGTTCGCTCTCTACCGGACAAACGGCATATGCGATCTTAATGAAAATTGAAGGGGACCTTTGAAATCTCTAAACTAAGACTTTCTACGTTTTTGGGTGCAATCGAAGAAATATTTCTCATGAATATCGTACTTTTACGGGTTTTTTCGATTTTTTGTGCGATATTTTCGTGCCATTTGGGCCAATTTTGACCAAACGGGTGGGGGTACAACGTTCATATTATACATGAACATTAAAGTTATGGTGATGTAGTACCTTTTGAAAGAAAAAATTAAAAAAGTTAGCCAGAATCCATTTAATTTTTTTTTTGTTTATTTGGATTAAGGACGCGTCAACCGTTAGGTCATAATGCACCACTCTAGCCTAAGGGGGGTGGGGAGGAGGAGCCCATGCTGGTCAGAACCAGCCACGGGTAAGGGGAGGAAGGGGGTTTCTCACGTCGCGGTCGTCATCGTCTTTTGTCATCGTTCGTTGTGTATAAAATGAATAAAGCTTTTAATATGTTTTTTGATTCTTTGTGCAATATTTTCTTTCTATTTGGGCCAATTCTGACCAAACGGGTGGGGCTACAACGTTCAAATTATACATGAACATTAAGGTTATGGTGTTGTAGTACCTTTTGAAAGAAAAAGTTGAAAAAGCTAGCCAGAATCCATCGAAATAAAGCTTTTAATATAAGGTTTTTTACGGTAAATAATAACAATTGACAAGTAACAATAGAAACTTGACAACAATTACCTACAATGCGTAGGAAGAAAATTAAAGCACTTTCAAAAGTAAAGATATCCCACACAAAACTAAAAACTTAAGAAAAAGCTCATCCATCAACGCGACTAACAAAAGCGTTTACGAAGCTTCCTAGAAATATAATATTTTGTATTGGATTTTTTGATGGTTTATTTGGATTAAGGACGCGTCAACCGTTAGATCATAATGCAACCACTGTAACCTAGGGGGGGTGGGTGGAGGGGCTAATGCAGGTCAGAACCAGCCACGGGTAATGGGAGGTAAAGGGGTTCTCACGTCGCGGTCGTCATCGTCGTCGAGGGGTCGTCAAAGGAAGGGGGCAAGAGTCCCCGACGAGGATTGCCAGAGCTCGCCTCTATTTTCGGGGAGTAAAATACTACCCTTCATACTAGATGATGTTTGCGAGGTGGACTTTTTCTCTTGAATCGCCTTGTACGATTAGCAGAGCCATGCTCTGGGCCAATTCTACCCCGGGCCCAGACGGGGGATTTTATTTTGTATTGGAAGAAAGAGACGACGACGTGAGAAACTAGGGCGCTTCGACCGGTTAGGTCATATTGCGCCGCCTGTGATATTGAATGTTGATGAGATGAGTTAAGAGTGTGATTGACAGTGTTGTGACTTATCTAGATTATTTATTTAGATGAAATCTGTTATCTTGTATCTTATCTAGATACGTTTATGGTTGTTATCAGTTTTAATTATCTAGATAAAACAAAGTTTATTTTATCTATGCTTTTTAAGCTTTAAGATAATTTTTTTGGATTAAATAATTGGATAACAATACTTTAGAAAAATAAAATAATGTATCACTATTTAAAAAACTTCTACTAGTTTACTACATTATGTTTTTCATAGTCGCATATTTGAAAATGGCGGCAAAAGTTGGTAAATAACTTTGCTTATTCTGCGATCATTATTGTCTTATATGTAAGCGAAATTCTCTAGATCTCATCTATTATCTTTTATCTACATAAATTTAATTTTTTTTGGTTTATTTGGATTAAGGACGCTTCAACCGTTAGGTCATAATAATGCACCACTCTAACCTAAGGTGGTGGTGGGGGGGGAGGAGGGGCCCATGCTGGTCAGAACCAGCCACGGGTAAGGGGAGGAAAGGGGGGTTTCTCACGTCGCGGTCGTCATTGTCTTTGTCATCGTTCGTTGTGTCATTGTCATCGTCGCCGGGGGGTCGTCAAGGGAAGGGGCAAGGTCCCCGACGACGATTGCCAGAGCTCGCCCCTATTTTCGGGAGTAAATATTACCTTCCAAACTAGCTGATGTTTGCGAAATGGACTTTTTCTCTTAATCGCCTTTAACGATTAGCAGAGCCATGCTCTGGTCCAATTCTACCCCGGGCCCAGACGGGACTTACCAATTTTAGCCTTTACAATGATCAGAATTATGTTCAAAGTTTCTTATATAGTTTCAGTTTAATTGGATTAATTATTTTTAATAAAGGGCGCGTAACCGTAAAGCCACGCTCTATATGCCAAATGCTTCCCCGGATCCTAGGGAAGGGTAAAGAAGGTTGGAGTTTGGTCGGTAAGATGATGTCGTCTAGGTAATAAAACACAAGCGAAATGTTCAGTGTGGCTTCATGCAGGGTTGCACTATACCTGGCAGCGTATGACTTAATCCTGCTGAGTCAGACATACTAAGCACCCTGCTTATAGACTCTCTTAATCACGCATGCATGCAGGAAGCCGCTGCCTCTTCGCCCACCAGACTAAGACGCTGATCTCGTGTTACCGTCCACAAAGATCCACAGCTAGGCTTACAATCTACACATTGCAACCACAACAAAATACGTCTCTATCTTAGGAGAAGCCAGTCACAATCATGTAGACAACGACTAGAAACTATAGGGCGTTTTAACCGGACTCATATTGCGCCGCATGTGATATTAAGAGTTAATAAATTTAATTTGTTACTTGTTTATTATATTGTTTTTTTGTTAATATGATCAAATAAAATGATTAGATGACAATGATAACAGGTTACAATTTAGGTATTTGAAAATTAAATATTTATTATGTTAATATTTTTTTTTTTGTGAAGGGGGGTTTATTTGGATTAAGGACGCGTCAACCATTAGGTCATAATGCATTAAACTAGCCTAAGGGGGGTGGGAAGGGGCCCATACTGGTCAGAACCAGCCGCGGGTAAGGGGAGGAAGGGGGTTTCTCACGTCGCGGTCGTCATCGTCTTTGTCATCGTTCGTTGTGTCATTGTCATCGTCGCCGGGGCGTCGTCAAGGGAAGGGGACAAGGTCCCCGACGACGATTGCCAGAGCTCGCCTCTAGTTTCGGGGAGTAAGATACTCCGCTCTTTCTAGCTGATGTTTGCGAGGTGGACTTTTTCTCTTGAATCGCCTTTTACGATTAGCAGAGCCATGCTCTGGGCCAATTCTACCCCGGGCCCAGACGGGGATTGGGTAAGTGGAGGAAAAGTGGAGGAAAGGGGAGGGGTTCTCACGTCGGGAAGAAGGAGTTCTCACGTCGCGGTCGTCATCGTCTTTGTCATCGTTCGTGGTGTCATTGTCGTCATCGTCGTCGAGGGGTCGTCAAGGGAAGGGGGCAAGGTCACCGACGACAATTGCAAGAGCTCGCCTCTAATTTCGGGGAGTAAAATACTACCCTTCATCCTCGCTAATGTTTGCGAGGTTGACTTTTTCTCTTGAATCGCCCTTTACGATTAGCAGAGCCCTGCTCTGTGCCTATTCTACCCCGGTTTGGTTTTTTTAGACGTAAATTTCCCCTGTTGAAGATAATACTACATTAATTACACTTAAAATTAATATGAGTTGTTTTCTGTGGCGAAAACTGTACCGCTGACTCGCGACTGTTTGTGATTCCTATGGCTATTACATCAAGTTAAAACAAGGCACACCACGCGTAAGTGGGATCCATGTCGGCAAACACTTGTCATTATAAATGTACGCATGGTTTCGGGCACGATCCATTATTAGGGAGATAGCAGGGAGAACTTTGCAGTTTTGTTTTAGGCGTAAGCTGGGAAATTATTTTCATTGTGAGAGTTCACTGTTGGATCGATTGCGGGAATTATTTAGTAAAATACGGCGAGAAATATATGGCCTACGCTTAGAGGTGTTGGCACAAAAGTGGCTGTCCTAGCTTTTCAGATGGTAGAAACAGATACGAATTTGACTGGCTTCGACGACGACTTGAGAAACTAGGGCTTTTCAACCGGTTATGTCAAATTGTGCGCCGGTGATATTGTAAGTTAATAAAAAGAGTTTATTGTGTGTTTTAAAATAGTGTTTCCTTACTTTAAAAAAAGAAAAGAACATTTTTGTTCTGATAGTAACATGCAAAAGCAAAATATTTTATTTGAATAAAAAAGTAGTGAGTTTGAAGTGAATTAAATTTTTTTCAATAAGTTACGTTGTGCGAGAAGATAGAATAAATCCTTGATTTGGGTTAACGGTGATTTTGGAGCAGTGCTGCCCCTTAAGGAGGGACACCGGTGAAAATTCCAAATTCTATGCCTCTATGGCAAACTTCATGAAACTTTGGGGAGAGGTGGAAAACAACAAAACAAATTGAAAATATACTAAACCATTTTCCAAATTTTTTACTTTTCAACCCCCTAAACCCTTTAAAACAACCCCAAAAACCGTCAATGTTAGGAAAATATGTCATTTCTATACCCTTCAACATAGAAGTCTCAAATTAATTTTAAAAATATACTATTTGCTCCGCGTTACAACTTTGGGTATGGATTGTAAGTTCTTTTATATATTTTAAATGGCACATCATCAAAATAAATTTAATTTATTTGAATTTTTTTTTTTTTTTATTTGGATTAAGGACGCGTCAACCGTCAGGTTATAATGCACTACTCTAACCTAGGGGGTGGGGGAGGAGGGGCCCATGCTGGTCAGAACCAGCCACGGGTAAGGGGAGGAAGGAGGGGGGGGGGTTCTCACGTCGCGGTCGTCATTGTCATCGTCATCGTTCGTGGAGTCGTTGTCGTCATCGACGTCGAGGGGTCGCCAAGGGAAGGGGGCAAGGTCCCCGACGACGATTGCCAGGGCTCGCCTCTATTTTCGGGGAGTAATATACTCCGCTATAACTAGCTGATGTTTGCAAGGTGGACTTTTTCTCTTGAATCGCCTTTTACGATTAGCAGAGCCATGCTCTAGGCCAATTCTACCCCGGGCCCAGACCGGGGTGGGGGGAGGGGGAGAATCTCACGTCGTGGTCGTCATCGTCTTTGTCACATGTTGTTATTATCGTCGTTGTTGTCATTGTCGTAAATTATTAAACTGATTTAAAGAAATATATTTCGCAACCACTGATTACTCTCCATAAAAATTGTTAATCTCTCCTTTTACGAATTTTTCTAGTTCCATACTCTACACAAAAATCGTTATTCTCTCCTTTTAAGAATTGTTCTAGTTTCAAAGTGCTGAACTTAAAACATGTTATCAACACTATAGTAAATAAATAAATTGTATTTAGAGTCTACCCAAATAATGTTAAAAGTGTTAAAAGTAGATACACTGAACATAATTTATTTTAAATTACCATCATATACACGGAAAACATCATGCACTGCACCACATTGTGAATAATGTAAACAAAGTTTAAGTTTATTAGGGCATAAAGTACACAAACATCAACATAATACCCAATACATGTTATATGAATAAATCAAATCACAATACTCGTCTGCATAATTAACCTCGTTGTATAGGACTCGAACGGGTTATATTGGTGGATTGGAGATATTGAATATCCCTGTCACACCCTGTGCAAACAACTGTGAATAATTTGGTGACCGTCCATGCCAAAGTAATACTTAACCGTCATCCTCCAATGAGCGCACGGGGGACACAATGGCGCCGACATAATCCGGTTATAACCTCTATGTGTGGTGAGATATGAGAGAACTGTGTATACTATACTGTAGTAGTACTGTAGTGTACTGTGAAGATGTTGTATTGAAATAATGACAGAGTCAAAATACGAGAAGAAGATTACAAAAAATATTTGGGTAATTTCACCCAGTAAAGTATACAATATTACATAAGCTTAATATAATTAATTGTAACAGACTGTGTGGACTGTGTGTGTACTGTATAATTACCATTTCAAAGGGAAAAATGACGTGAGGAAACTAGGGCACTTTAACTGGTTAGGACAAATTGCGCCGCCTGCGATATTGTTAATTAATAAATTGAGTTTGTCGTTAATATTTAATTATTTATTCTTGATTATATGGATTAAGTGCGCATCAACCGTTAGGTCATAATGCGTTACTCTCGTCTATTTGGGATGTGGGAAGTAAAATCCCATGCTTATCAGAACTCATGACGTGACGTAAGAAACTAGGGCGCTTCAACCGGTTAGGTCATATTGCGCCGCCTGTGAATGAAAGTAAATGAAAAGAGTTAATGCATGTATGCTTGATGATTAGATTGTTTTCTAAGTGTATAAATAACAAAATAAAATGATGATGATGAAAGTAATAGCAAAATAAAAGTTATGTATGTGAATGAAAAGAAAGAAAAGAAATAAATGTGTATGATGTGAATTAAATTTTGTTAAATAGATTACTATGGATGAGAAATTTAGAAAGTTTGTCGCCGTTATCATATGATAGAAGTTCTTCATATGATTGGGAGAGATCAAATTGCATGCGCAAGGCATCATATTTGGTACATTCTGCTAGCATATGATGTACGGTTAAAGGTGCATCACATGTGTCACATATGGGAATAACCTTTTCTCTGGTTAAAAGATATCCGTGAGCTAGGCGTGTGTGGCCTATGCGAAGTCAAGACAATAGCTAAGGGAAGTGGGGGGGGGGGGGGAAGAAGGGGGTTCTCACGTCGTGGTCGTCATCCTCTTTGTCATCGTTCATGTTGTGTTGGTCGTCGTCGTCGGGAAGGTCGTCAAGGGGATGGGGAAGGGTCATCGACGACGACTGCCAGAGTTTGCCTCTACTTTCAGGGTGTACTTCCCTGTTGCTAGCTGATGTTTCGAGATGGACTTTCTCTCTTTTCCCGCCTTTAACGATAGCGTTATATTTGGAACATTCTGCTAGCTTATGATGAAATTTTAAAAGAACATGACATGCCAAATCTTGGAACAACCCTTTTTCGTAATTTTAGCCCAGAAAGGAAAAACCTCTCTTTGAGAAAATCATCAGTGGGTGAGTTTTTTAACTAATGTGTTCATATACAAACGCTTGTGGAAATATATACACAGTCGTACGGGCAGTACGGCTCCGACGACGTGAGAAACTAGGGCGCTTCAACCGGTTAGAAGAGTTAATGCAGGTATGTTTCCAAAGAATTTCTCAGCAAATGGTCAGGAACTCAAAGATTCTAAGGACATTGCTTGCGCATTCAATCAATCTTTCTCAAAGAATTTTACAAAAGCCGACAGTTCCAGCAATCCTTTCAATCCCAATATTGCAGACATACCGTTTTCGCTCTCCAATCTGTTTTTTTCTGTAAACGAAGTTTTGACTCTCCTCAGCCATATGCGACCTAGTACTGCCACAGGACCTGACGATCTTCCAGGAAGAATTCTGAAAAGGTGCGCGTCAGCTATTTCACGGTCATTATGTTCAATTTTTAACTTATCAATATCCACTGGCGCTGTTCCCGATGACTGGAAAAAAGCAAATGTCGTTCCAGTTTTTAAAAAGGGTGACCCAAGAGACGTTGGCAATTACCGCCCAATATCGCTCACCTCGATAGCATCAAAATTAATGGAGAAAATCGTGTCACGCCGCATTCTAGAACATCTGCAAAATAATGATCTTATAAACGATAATCAACATGGCTTTCTACCTCGGCGCTCATGCGTTACAATGCTGACTCGAGCAAATGACGACTGGCTTCACGCGCTTGAGGACAAGGATGTAAAACAAGTTGATTGTATAGCTCTTGACTGGCAAAAGGCATTTGATCAGGTTCCTCACGAAAGACTTCTCTTAAAATTGCATGGCTACAAAATTAGAGGTAAACTCTACCAGTGGATTAAATCGTTTCTGACTGATCGGACTCAGTGTGTCATATTTAGTGGTTCTTCTTCTCCTTCCACTAAAGTGACATCTGGAGTTCCCCAAGGTTCAGTAATTGGCCCCCTGCTTTTTGATATTTACATGCTTGACCTACCTCAATGTGTTTCTTCAACCTTGCTACAATTTGCTGATGATTCGACCGTTTATGCATCAATAAGATCAATTCTTGATTTCGAAATTTTGCAAAATGACCTGAACAGTATACATACTTGGTCCACAATAAACAAAATGTCCTTGAACTCTCTAAAATCTCAATACTTTACATTAACTAGATCAAAAATTTATTTCAAGAATGTGTACTCACTTCAAGGCAAAATTATCCCAAAATGTGATTCAATAAAATTGCTTGGAATTACCTTAACAAATGATGTAAAGTGGAATTTGCACACTGAATTAGTAAGAAATCGTGCCTCAAAATTACTTGGATTTGTAACAAGAAACTTAAAGGACTCCAAACCTCGTACAATCCGGACTGCTTATCTAACTCTGATTCGGCCTATCATCACTTATGGTATCCCTGCTTGGCATCCGACTTCAAGAGCTAACTTTACGAAGCTTGAGGCAATTCAAAACCGTGCTACGGAGGCTATTTTACACAAATCGAGTTTTTATTCAGACAGTGCGACGCAGAGGCTACATGCTTGCGACCTTCCTTCCATTAAAAATTTCTGCAAAGGAGCTGATGTGAAGTTACTTCGACAACAAATCACTGGTTCTGCAGATTTGAATCCATTTCATCGTATCACTCTAGACAATAAACCTCGTAGACATAATCCAGGTACTTTGATCATCCCTCCAAGTGCACGAACTTCATCATACCAAAACGGATTCTACTGTCGTTCTGCATCGTTATGGAACACTCTACCGGCTGACGTGAAGACTTCCAGACATTTCAATATTGATGTTAGGAACCATTTCAAAATTTCTTAATGAGAACGCATTTACATTTTTTAATCAAGTTGTAACATGCTGGAAAAGTCATCAAATTATGTTTAATCATCATTTGTACACCCTTTACTATCAATTGTTCACCATCATTAATCACCCTTTTACTAACGAATTTCATATGATATGTACCATACCATCATTGTTCACCCTTTACTTTCACCTTTTATAATATTTGTTAATTTATTTTATTGTATTTTATAATGTGGTTTTAAGAGGTATAACTTAGACATAGTAAGTTAGACACATTGTGACTGGGGCCTTATGGCCCTTTTCTAACTTTCTATGGAGTTGTACAACTTAATATACGATTATGTGTACAATTTCGAAATAAAATAATAATAATAATAATAATAATAATATAATAATGAAGTGTTACGAGGAAGAAGATGTTTATTCAACGTTCGTTTCCATGGTAACAAGGTATTATAAAGATGATTTGCCTACGTAGGTCGTTATTCAAGCTAGCTCGAGGTCTTTGTATTATTAAATTACGTAATATTGTAACTTCAGTAATTAGTTTTCAGGGTGCGTTCATTCATTGTTATGACAGTTGTTATAAGCAACCTTTCTAAAGAAATACGAAGTGTTGACGTCATCAGATTGTACGAGACCAGGCCTGGATTGTGTAATCAATTACATTTGTTCGCGGTAAACTTGGTGTGAATAATTTGCACTCGGAAGCTTTTTTGGTTTATTTGGATTAAGGACGCGTCAACTGTTAGGTCATAATGCACCACTCTTGCCTAAGGGGGGGGGGGGCATGCTGGTCAGAACCAGCCACGGGTAATGGGAGGAAGGGGGGTTTCTCACGTCGCGGTCGTCATCGTCTTTGTCATCGTTCGTTGTGTCATTGTCATCGTCGCCGGGGGGTCGTCAAGGGAAGGAGGCAAGGTCCTCGCCGACGATTGCCAGAGCTCGCCTCTAGTTTGGGGAGTAAGATACTCCGCTCTTACTAGCTGATGTTTGCGAGGTGGACTTTTATATATTAAATTAGATATTTGGTTTCTGACCTTGATTTTCATGTTTGCGAGATTGCTTGAAAATTATCCAAAGCTTACATGTTAAATGGTGTATGCTAGTGTGTCTGGTGATGCTCTCTGCCGTACCTGGTGGTTACGACGACTTGAGAAACTATAGGGCGCTTCAACCGGTTAGGTCATATTGCGCCGCCTGTGATAATGAAAGTTGATGACATGCGATAATGGTGTGTTTGATTATTAGATTGTTTTTTTTAGTGTATTAATAACAAAATTAAATGATGATGAAAGTAATAGCAAAATAAAAGTAATGTATGTGAAAGAAAATAAATTAATTAAAGAAATGTGCATGATGTTAATTAAATTTTGTTATACAGATTACTGTGGATGAGAAATATAAAAAGTTTCGCCGTTGATAGAAGTTCTTCATATAATTGGGAGATATCAAATTGCGTGCGCAAGGCATCATATTTGATACATTCTGCTAGCATATGATGTACGGTAAAAGGAACATCATTTGTGTCATATATGGGAATAACCTGTTCTCTGGTTAAGAGATATCCGTGAGTTAGAAGTGTGTGGTCTACACGAAAGTTCAGTCACAATTTTTTTAAAGTTAATTTGAGCTAAGGGCACGCTAACCGTAAGGTCATAATGCGTTACTATAGCCAAGGGGATATGGGGAGTCTAATGCTGGTCAAAACCAGACACGAGTTACGGGAGTTGTTTTTTTAAAGTTTATTTGGATTAAGAGCACGTCAACCTTAAGTTTAAAATGCTTTACTCTATAGTCTAGGGGATATGGGGTATGGGAAGGACAATCCCATGCTAGTCAGACCAGCCACGGGTAGGGGGAGGAAAGGAGGGTTATTACGTCACGGTCGTCATTGTCATCTTTGTTATCGTTCGTGCTGTCATGGTCGTCGTCGTCGGGTAGGTCGTCAAGGGAAATAGAAGGTGTTCCCGATGTCGATTGCCAGAGCTATAGCTTCTAGTTTCGGGGAGTTATATATACTCCCCTCTTATACTCTAGATCAGCGGTTCTCAACATTTTTTACGCTGTGACACATGACTTAGTACGTTCCCGTACGGGACACACCTACGTGGGTGTACCCACATTTCATCGAAATAATATTTAAGGAAGATAGACTGAAGCGCATCTCACTATCAACATCAAGGAGTCTCGATCTGTTCTGTGACTTGATAGTTTTTAAAGTTGAGAAAGCTGCCTCACACTGGTATGAAGTGGAGAAAGGAAGTTACCAATCATTGCAGGGTACTCATCTTGAAGAGATCCAAAATGATTAAGAGAGATGTCTTGAACATCTTGATTTTAGAGCTGTATCTTTAGTAGATTCAATCAACTATTCTTTTTCTGGATATACTTTGGGTATGACACGTTTATGTGCTCACTAGGAAATGAAAATGGAGAAAAACCCATTCTATTCCCTTTTTTTGAAATGGAAGGAAAGTATTTCTTCAAACCCTCCTGAAGACAGATCAAGTGTTGAATTATATCTTTCTTGAACTGATCTTTAGATTTTATATCCAGCTTATACTTGATGCATTCATTGCAGCTGGAAAAATTGACATATCGTCTTTCTTTATTGCTGATGTCCACAACACTAGTTTGTTCGAAAAGCAAGATTGGTGAGGTAGCACCAAAAATGCGTAGCGATATTTACGTTTTCACACACGCGCGCGACCCGGCACCTCCACCATTTCTAAGAATTGGGACGAATTTGCTGTAGGCTACCCGGCACCTCCACCAAAATCATGTTTTTTAAATACTCGATTTCGAGTACCACTCGACTCGAAATTTCGGGTCTCACTTTCTATTCACCCTTTGGCGGTATATAGCGTTCATGTTAGTGGCGTACATAATAGACTTCAATAAATCAATAAATAAACAAAATATTTGCGACACACCTCACGACTGATCGCGACACACCAGTGTGTCGCGACACAGTGGTTGAGAACCGCTGCTCTAGATGATGTTTGCGAGGTGGACTTTTCCTCTTGAATCGTCTTGTACATTAGCAGAGCCATGCTCTGGGCCCATTCCATCCTGGGCCAAGACGGGGCCAAGACGGGGAAAAATAGAAATAGAAAAAAAATGTTAAACATAAAATAACTTGTTAGCTAAAATTTATACATTATTTTAAATATTGAAGTAGGAATGCTTATCAAAATGCATGACCAAGTACAACTCAACTCGGTGACTGGATGCTAGTGAAACCAACGCAAACCAAACCGTCCGAGCGTGGGGTTCAATCATCTGTTAAAAACCAGTGACGACGAAGTGAGCAACGTTTGATACGCATTGAAAAACACAATCAATATACTGCGCTTTCCAATTACTTGCGTACACAAGGTCCGTGAAGTTTGCACCCCCCATTCATCCGATCTCATTCAAACTCTACAAATAATTAGTGCTGAATTAGTGCTGATTAGTGCTGTTTATCCCAGAATTAGTGCTGCCTTATTAACGAAGTTATTCAACAATGTCTGTGGGGGGTGCCAACTTCACGCAGCACCCCCCATACATACGATCTCATTCAAACTCTTCAAATATTTAGTGCTGAATTAGTGCTAATTTAAGAATTAGTGCTAAACTTTGTGGACAATGACGTACATATAACTTATATTATTATGTCATTTTTTGTGGATGAAATCCACCGCCATCTAGAGGACCTTGACTCCTTGGGAAAACTATTTAAACTCTTTGTTGACAAATAATAGACTGCTTCCTCGAAAGTATTTTGATTACTTCTAGGTGGCAGTGCATTAGAACCTTCGCGCGTCTTTTCGTTGCCATGGCAACGTTACTTTTGTTATAATGTAATTTCCATCTACACTACTTATCGGATCAAAATAAAATTAACATATTCGTGACCGGACGGACATTCTAAATGATTTGGCATCTCAGATTTTGTCGCCGTTTAGTTTTTAAAAAAAAACTTTCGATTAACTTTAATATAACTTTTTAACTTTTTGAACGATTTTGCCACAAAACTAATGGCATTCAATCGAGAACGAAGCTTGCGGATGGTCAAAATTACAACTCGATCCGAGCCTCCGTTCGAACGTTATGGCGAGACATACAAACAAACGAAAAAAAAAACAACAAACAAAACCAGTGACTAATTTTTTCGGCAGAGTCAAATGGAGACGCTCGCTTTATTGTAGGTGCATTTCTTAAATAAGATTTTTTCCGATTTTTTTTGCATTTTCTATACCTCCAATATCAGCAATACTAGAAATATATACAATTTCCGCGAAAAAACAAAAACACTTATTTGAACGTTTTTGCAGATTTCTATTTTCAATCTTCTCTAAAACGGTACTATTCGTCCTATAATCCTGTCAAATAAGATCGTATATTGACGTTTGGAGGAAAAAATTGCGATGTCGCTGAATTTTTGCAGAGACCTTCCTTATATAATACTTATTAACATACTAAAACTCCCCTACAATCGGACTGGAGCTTCGGCCGCCATATTGGAAAATGGCGGCAAAAAGGTGTTTGTTATCGAATATCTCCGAATTGGTTTGAGATAGACAAAATATCTCAATGGCAAAAATATTCCCCATTTAATTCCCTACAAAACAGGTGTCTTCTATAGTTTTGGTAGGGGCAGAGGTTACGTCACAAAATCGTGGTTTATATGTTGCTCATTGGAGTACCAGCTTATTTCCAAATTTTCACGCCCGTTAAATCCGTAAGAAATCGATTAAAATACAAAAGGACTTTTGTACGGGGTTCATGAAAGCTTCCATTAGTATTTTTAAAAATCAGTTCTGCGAAATCGGATTTTGCATTTACCCGGAATTTGGGTTTTTCCATTGTTGGCATTTCCTCAAAAATGCCCTTTTTGACTGACGATTTTTAAGCACTAAATAGCATTGGAGGAAAAATTCTTCCTACGCACATTGAAATGACTTAAATAATGATCCGATTACAACCAAAGTTTAAATCAAATCTGGCTGCTAATTCCTAATATCCATAACATCAAAGTGAATTATGTAACAAAAAGTGTGTAAAAACTGCACGAAAACAGTATTCATATTGTGAATATTAGGAATTAGCAGCCATATTGGATTTAAACTTTGGATGAAATTGGATCATTATTCAAGTCATTTCAATGTGCGTAGAAAGAATTTTTCCTCCAATGCTATTTAGTGCTTAATAATGGAGAGTCAAATGTGGCATTTTTTTAGGAAATGCCAACAATGGAAAAACCCAAATTCTGGGTAAATGCAAAATCCGATTTCGCAGAACTGATTTTTTAAAATACTAATGGAAGCTTTCATGAACCCCGTACAAAAGTTCTTTTGTATTTAAATCGATTTCTTACGGATTTCCTGGGCATTGTTTGATGCTGGGCGTGAAAATTTGGAAATTAGCTGGTACTCCAATAAGCAACATATAAACCACGATTTTGTGACGTAACCTTTGCCCCTACCAAAACTATAGAAGACACCTGTTTTGTAGGGAATTAAATGGGGAATATTTTTGCCATTGAGATATTTTGTCTATCTCAAACCAATTTGGCGATATTCGATAACAAACACTTTTTGGTCGCCATTTTCCAATATGGCGGCCGAAGCTCCAGTCCGATTGTAGGGGAGTTTTAGTATGTTGATAAGTATCCTTTAAGGAAGGTCTCTGCAAAAATTCAGCGACATCGCAATTTTTTCCTCCAAAAAATCTTATTTGACAGGATTACTATCAAAAAAAGATTTAAAAAATGTGAATGTGAATTCCACAAATTTTTAAAATTTTATTTTGGCCAAATTAAAAAGACTGATTTAAATTGTAAAATTTAAAAATTGTTATGTCCAGAATAATGGACGCGTGGTCTAAATGAGTTAAAAGAACCGGACAGTAACTTTGGGCCCCGGGGCCATTCAAAGTGAATAAAAATTATTTACGGATTACCGAATTGGTTCTACAATATTATTTAAACTAGGAAGCTTCGCAAACGCTTTTTCAGGCGCGTTGTTGGATGAGCGTAAATGGTGCATTGAGCTGCCATATGTGTTCGAATGGGGAAATGTTAAATGCGAAATGACCTACCCGGTTGACGCGTCCTTGATCCTCTTGTCGTCGTCGTAACAATTAAAACAATATTACCAAGCGTGTCTCGCAGGCCATAGCAATTTGAAAACGAAACTAATTTAAATACCATCTGCAAAACACAGGACAGCTAAATGCACCAATTACGCTCATTCAGCTAAATGCACCAATTACGCTCATTCAACAACGCGCCTATCAATCTCCAACCCCAAATACGGATGGCTGTAAACAGTTGTAATTGATGTATCACAGGAACAATCCAGAAAAATTTTTACCCGCGTTCAGATGTAAGCATTCAAAATTGTGGGCAATAACATTAATATTTTAGTATTTCTACCCGCGTTTAACGGCATGGAAATGTGCACAATCTTTGTTTTTTCAATATTTACGATTAGCCTTACGTCATTGTCATGGTTAATAATAATAATAATAATAATAATAATAATAATAATAATAATAATAATAATAATAATAATAATAATAATAAATTTTTTTGTAAATTGTATAAATTGTATAAATTGTGTAAATTTTGTAATTTTGTAATAAAAAATGGTTTTGTCTGTCATTAAACCCACTGTCGCATATGCTTAATGAATCTACATACGGATTTAAAATTAAGGACAATAATATGGTATGTCACACTATTTCTCACCAATTCTTCATGGATGACCTTAAGTTATATGCATCAAATTTTGTTCAACTAAACAATTTAATCAATACTACATTTGAATTTAGTCAAGATATCTGCATGGAGTTTGGAGTAGACAAGTGTAAGACGCTATATATCGAAAAGGGTAAGGTTACGCAGGCAGAAGAGTTCCAGCTGGATGATGGAAATAGTATTGGAGTAATGAATGATAACGAAGTTTACAAATACTTAGGATTTTCTCAAGCTGCAAGAATTGAACATAAAATAATGAAAAGTAAATTAATAGGTACATACAAGAAACGATTAACATCGATCCTCAAGACACAGCTAAACGGTAAAAACAAGATCGCAGCAATAAATACATATGCTATACCAGTACTGACATATTCATTCGGAATCATTAAATGGACGCGGGACAGACATCCACGCGTTGGAAATATTAACTCGTACTACTCTCACCAAGTACAGTATGCATCATCCTAAATCAGCAATAGAGAGATTGACACTTCCCAGAGAACAAGGAGGACGAGGCCTAATTGATCTGAACAACTTATATTATAAACAACTAGACATTTTAAGAAAATATTTTTTTACAAAGACAACCAATCAACACTGCATAGGGCTGTGGTGCTAGCTGACAAATCATTAACTCCACTCAATCTAGCAAACGAAAATGTAAATCTACAAGGGAAACTCATAACTGACGCATTCAAAAGAGTTTCGTCTCTCAGAAAAGACCCTACACAAGAGACATTATGATGAACTACATAAAGGTCACGTAGATATTAAAGCATCAAATATAGGTGGTTAAACAACGGGGAACTATTTGGAGAAACAGAAGGTTTTATGCTGGCTATTCAAGACAGAGTGATTGCAACGAAAAATTATAAAAATACATTATGCAAGATGCGACAGTAAACGATCAATGTAGAAAATGTAGTGTAAGGGGTGAAAAAATCGAACACATCATATCCGGGTGCCAGTCACTATGTCAAACGGATTACCTCTACAGACATAACCAAGTAGCTAACATTATTCACCAAAAACTAGCAATCAAGTACAACCTCATTGATACACACACACCTTACTACAAATACAAACCGGAGAAAGTACTAGATAGAAAAGATTTCAAATTATATTATGACCGCACAGTTATAACAGACCAAACTATACATCACAACAGACCGGATATAATTATAATTGACAAGAAGAAACAAGAAACTACCCTTTTTGACGTTGCTGTCCCAATGTGCCATAACGTCGAGACTACATGGAAGAAAAAACATTGACAGGTATAGGAACTTGCAATTGAGATCAAGAAGATGTGGAAACAGAAAAAGGTAAATACAATCCCATACGTGATATCGGCTAATGGCATCATACCGAAGAAGCTACATGAAAGCATTAAACAACTAGATCTTCCACCCAATGTTTACATCGAGACTCAAAGGCAGTAATACTCAACACGTGTAGAATAGTTCGTAAATTTCTAAACTAAGAATGATACTTCGAGATTCCGAGACAGCTTCCATCCTGACATGGTTTTCGTGGTTTCCCATAGTCCGAAGAGCAAATGCTAGGATGGCGACGAGAAATCGGCCACGACCGTACACAGCAGAAAGAAAACATCATCTACAAACTATATTATAAATGACTTATTTTAGTTAGAGTTAAGACAAAGTAATAATGTAGGTATGTAATATAGATACACATGGAAGTACTTGACGTAAGTCCGTACAACATGTTAGCTCCGGTTTTTACCGAGTTTGTATGAAATACATCCAATAAAATAATAGTAATAATAATAATAATAATAATAATAATAATAATAATAATAATAATAATAATAATAATAATAATAATAATAATAATAATAATAATAATAATAATAATAATAATAATAATAATATATTTATTAGTCCTTAATTGATCATTACAATGATATTGGACAAGTCAACAATAGCACACGATGACAAAGCAATACAATACAACACAATAAAAACAAGTCAACAAAGATTTAAGATGTCAGGTATTCATTGACGGAATAAAACGGATTGTTAGTTAAAAACCTCTTCACTTCAGTCTTAAAGCTTATCACATTGATGAATGGGGGGTGCTCCACCCCCCACATACATTGTTGAATAACTTCGTTAATAAGGCAGCACTAATTCTGGGATTAACGGCACTAAATCAGCACTAATTTAGCACTAAATATTTTGTAGAGTTTGAATGAGATCGGATGTATGGGGGGTTGCTTCGTGAAGTTGGCACCCCCCACAGACATTGTTGAATAACTTCGTTAATAAGGCAGCACTAATTCTGGGGTTAACAGCACTAATTAGCACTAATTCAGCACTAAATATTTGTAGAGTTTGAATGAGATCGATGAATGGGGGGTGCCAACTTCACGGACTTGCGTACACAGCCTTCTCTACTGTCTGCAGCCTCGGGTCTCATGCGAGCTTTCCAGTCTGCTGGATGATTGACAGTGTTCATAACTCGAGGTATAGGAGCATAACGTACGACTTTATGAGTTTGACAACTGCTGGACGAGCTTGCGAAAACCGTTGCACAATGCAATGGTTTAGTCTGGAGCACTTTTTGTTTTTGAACTCTGCTTTTTAGACGAAAATGTTAAAACTTTAGATGAGTGTGTTTGTAAAAAACATTCGCTGGCACTGTCCAAGTGCATTTTTATAATATTGGTTAATTTTTTATAATAAGCCTAGCTACAAATCACAACTTACAACGACGTGAGTAATTAAGGCGCTTTAACCGTTTAGGTCATATTGCGCCGCATGTGATAATGAAAGTTGATGAGATGAGATAATGGTGTGCTCTATGATTATATTGTTTTCTAAGTGTATAAAGAACAAAATAAAATGATGATGACAGTAAAAGCAAAACAAAATTTATATATGTGAATGAAAATAAATAAATTAAAGAAATGTGTATGATGTGAACTAAATTTTGTTAAATAAATTTCCTTTGGATGAGAAATTTAGAAAGTTTGTCGCCGTTATCATATGATAAAAGTTCTTCATATGATTGGGAGAGAACAAATTGCTTGAGCAAGGCATCATATTTGGTACATTCTGCTGGCATGTAGTGTACGGTTCGACCCCGACCAAGCCCCCACCCCAGCCAACTACCCCCATGCCCTCCCCCACGGGTATGAGGGGAGATTTTTTTAAAAGTTTATTTGGATTTCGGGCACGTCAACCTTAAGGTCATAATGCGGGGTAATTACGTCACGGTCGTCATTGTCTTCTTTGTCATCGTTCGTGGTGTCATTGTAGTCATCGTCGTCGAGGGGTCGTCAAGGGAAGGGGGAGGTGTCCCCGACGACGATTGCCAGAGCTCGCCTCTAGTTTCGGGCAGTAATATACTCCGCTCTTATTAGCTGATGTTGGCGAGGTGGACATTTTCTCTTGAATCGCCTTTCATTGCCTTATAGTTATAATCATTGCCTTACGTGCATAAAAACTGTTTTGTGGTGGTGGATGCTAGGGGTGCCGTGGGTGGAGTTTAATATGAAGAAGACACCACCTCAATTATATCCCCATCATCTGTTTAAACAACCCCCTATGGCGTCGTCAAATCACACAACACATGCAAACATCCCGAAATAGCCGGCCCTTTGAACCACCCACCAGGCTGCTTTTATCCCAGGGGAATTAGTCCTGCCGTTTAGATATTCCCTGGATTAACTCTGCGCGTGGTTATGACGTTTTAGTGCTCTCAAAGGACAACCAATAGACTGCTTAGTTTAATAAGCATTTATGCATACGTCGCTTTGTGGTACCGTTCACTTCTATTCGCTGCTATTTAAACATAGTTAAAATTTTAATGTTTATTTTCAGTTGGATATTTTAATAGATTTCGTGACAAATTCCATTTCTTATTTCTAGTGAATGAATTTGCTTGACATAACATATCAATGTCAGAAAAGATAACACAAAAGAACGTAGGTAGGGCTACAGCTTAAATGCTTTATGCAAACCGTTTGGAAAGTTTTTGTGCCATAACATGTACTCTATAGCACCAAAGATGTGGAGGTTTTGGTTTATTTTGATTAAAGGCGCATCAACCGTTAGATCATTTATTTTGTTTATTTTGATTAAGGACGCGTCAACCGTTAGGTCATAGTGCACCACTTTAACCGAGGGGGGGGGGGAAGGCCATGCTGGTCAGAACCAGCCACGGGTAAGAGGAGGAAGGGGGGTCGTCAAGGCAAGGGGGCAAGGTCCCCGACGACGATTGCCAGAGCTCGCCTCAAGTTTCGGGGAGTAAGATACTCCGCTCTTTCTAGCTGATGTTTGCGAGGTGGACTTTTTCTCTTGAATCGCCTTTTACGATTAGCAGAGCCATGCTCTGGGCCAATTCTACCCCGGGCCCAGACGGGGTTAATCATTAGTAGGGTATGTCCGATCATCATGCCAAATTTCATGCTTTTATACTAAAATTGAAGTATTCTCCAGGTATGCCGCCTGACTACTAGCTGATGTTTGCGAGGTGGACTTTTTCTCTTGAATTTGCTTTTACGATCAGCAGAATGCATGCTGCATGCCCAGCATGCTCTGGGCAAATACTACCACGGGTCCAGACGGGGGAAGGATGTGGGGAGAAACATCAAATGCTGGTCAGACGTCAGAATCTGTTACGGGTGTAGGGGGAGGAAAGCTGTTTTCTTTTGTTTCATTCAAGACGCAAAAAATTAATATTTACCCATTCATAAATTAACTTAATTTGATTGCATGCGTGTGAACATCACAATAAGTAAGCACCAAATGTAAATGTATTCATACATTCAGTATTCAAGTCAAAGTACAAATTGAACAAAAACAAATGCAATTAATTAGTACATGTGAGTAAACAAAATGAATAACCTAAATTAAGGTTAGTTGAGTTCTTTCATCGCAACCGGCTAGAAGTTAATTATTTTCTTTACAAGTTATGTAAATTAACTTCTTATAGTTTAACCTAATTATTGAACGTGCATCCGCCATCTTGAAATTGTCAATGTGGGTCTTCGAAACGCAACGTATCATAGGTTTCTGGCAGTAATTAGATGGCGCTTCTTAACAGTTCCCTAGTCTTTAATCACATTTCAGTAGCTGCATTAGTAAGATGGGTGGGATTACATGATGAGTTTCACCTAACTAGCTCAGTCCAACGAAGCGATGAAATCAATCTACAGCGAGGGTTTGGATTATTATATGGTGCTGATAAGTGATAACGACGTGAGAAACTAGGGCGCTTCAACCGGGTAGGTCATATAGCGCCGCATGGGATATTGCAAACTTAATTTACTTTCTTCTTATATAAACAAAATACCCTATTCCTTATTTCGAGAGAAACTGTGGAGTTTTTAAGTTTCAATCGGTTGATAATATTGTAAGATAATAAAATGAGTTTCTTGCGTGATTGATGATTATAATGTTAATTAAAGAGAGAAAAATTATAAGTTAAGGGGCGCGTCAACCGTTGGGTCACAATGAATTGTGTAAAATACTTTCGAACGACTAGTTAACGTCGTGATTTTTTTGTTTATTTGGATTAAGGACGCGTCAACCGTTAGGTCATAATGCACCACTCTAGTCTAACTTAGGGATATGGGGAGGAGGGGCCCATGCTGGTCAGAACCAGCCACGGGTAAGGGGAGGAAGGTGGGTTTCTCACGTCGCAGTCGTCATAGTCTTCGTCATCTTTCGTTGTGTCATTGTCATCGTCGTCGAAGAGGTCGTCGAAGGAAGGGGGAGTTTTCCCCGGCGACGATTGCCAGAGCTCGCCTCTAGTTTCGAGGAGTAATATACACCCCTCTTACCAAATACTCTAATAGTCGCTATCGCTAATACAGGAAACTCCGCCCCTTTCCCATTGTGTAGGCGGGCGACACGATCAAGCGCGCGCTCTAGCCGAGCGGTGTGCACTACGCCCGCGAGTTTGAAATATACCGTGCGCGTAAATGAGAAACATGCATATTTTGGACGGCTTATATAAGACTTAAATGAGAGAATTTTATTTTGATTACAGAACTAATGCATTCAGTAATAAAGGTTTTCATGTTATTTAAACAGTTGTTCAAAATATTTTGAAATTTGCCTTTATAAAATACTATTAGAACATACATTCATTGAGCACAATCAAGAGAACAACTGGGCATTATATTTCGACCGACATTGTGCTTATGAGCGAGATGCGCCTGGTTACAGGACTTATATTTAAAATTATTTGTTTAAATGAAAAGCTAGTTGATATTATTTTAATTTTAATTCGTTTTTAAGTCTAAGCCTCGGCACTTGGTAACATAACTGATTTAAGTTTCAATGTAAAAATGTCTGTTTAGAATATCAATATTAGATATTATTTGTGTTACCATAGAGCAGTCTCAAAATTTTTCATGAACTGGGACTGAAGGTATGCCCCTACTTTATTATTACCTAAACAATGACTGGCAAATCACTTCCTTGAAATAAGATATGGATGCAGTAATGATTTGCTAAGAGTTAGACACCAAGATAAAATGCATGTGAAAGTAAAAAACAAAAAATAATTTGTAGGCAATTTGGAATTCTACAGCACTATATGCCTATATATGCCTATATATGCCACTATATGCCCTATATACATAAAATACTAATCTTACTACAAAAAACAAATGGAGAAACCATTAATAACAAAAACTTGTAGAAATACAGCCAAACCTTACACACTCAAAAGAAATGAGATCTAAAAAAAGGGCCAAGCTCATCTACCCTTCCACATAAACGTACAGTGTCCCATAACAGCATCCTCGAAAAGCTTGGCAAAATAGAATTTGCGATTATTAATTTAACGTAATAGTTTATCCAAGTTCTTTTTTTCTAATTAATTTAAACGTAATAACATGCAAATTCTATTTTGCCAAGCTTTTCGAGGATGCTGTTATGGGACACTGTACGTTTATGTGGAAGGGTAGATGAGCTTGGCCCTTTTTTTAGATCTCATTTCTTTTGAGTGTGTAAGGTTTGGCTGTATTTCTACAAGTTTTTGTTATGTGTGTGATCTCATTACTTTTTCAAGTTCCATTACAAAATTATTTGCTAAAATATAATTTTTTTTATCAAAGTTATTTAAATTCTATGGTATTAGCAGTAACAATATAGGATGTAAAATATCTAGACCCGGATTCATGTACATCCTGGGTATAGGTGGTATAACCATGGTATAACGACGGTATAAGGACTGGACCCCAATTCTTGAGTTCGTGGGAGATGAGTTGAAAACGCAATTTGAAAACGAAGTCGTTTCGTTTTCGAAGGAATTGGTATTCTTGAACGGTATCGTGGAAAACGTCATGGGTTGTGAGTTGAAAGCATTGATATTAAACCCCTATATGGTTGAAAGAGTATCACGAAATCCAAACACTTTAAAAAGATTTGCGTATAGCAAAGAGCTCGAAAAAGTTCTATATTTATTCTAGATGGCAGTGCCTTCATAAACGCCGGCCAATCGAAAGACAAGTTGTATGAAATGATTTGATTGTTGCAATTATGTAAACAAACAGTTGAGCAAGTTCATAATGTTGTGCTGGCATAGGGTTGGCTAGGCTTGTCAAACATGTAATGTAAGTATGAATTTTACTAGTCCTATAGCCAAATGGAACTTTAGACCTACACTTTTGCATTATAAATAATTTTCCACATCTGGGCCTAGGCCAGGGACGGTTTCTGATTTGTACGTTTTATGAGAGTATAATGACACCTTTTCTCGTTCCACACAAAGAAGAAAAATTTTAAATGTCCGCTATTTGTTTACGTATCGCACTTTCCCGCCTAACTCTGCTTATACCGTCAACAAGTGTCAAGTAACTATGGTTACTTGTTGATTGTATGCCAAGTGTTTAAGGCTTATTTTAAAACCCTTTATTTGGAAGCCTTCCAAACAACTTTTTCAACTTTTTTTTTCAAAAGAGACTATCATTCTATAACCTTAATGTCCATGTAAAATATGAACATTGTAGTCCCACCCGTCTGGTCAGAATCGCGGGCCGACGTATTATGTTAGCAGTAGTAGGCAGTAGTAGGCAGTAGCAGTAGCTAACATCCTTAAAGTGATTTTGAGCATGTTTCAAGCTATTTTTACACCAAGAAGGAATAATCGTACCCCAATAAAATTTGGCATGTGTTGTCAGGTACTAAATCCCCTCGATTGTGATAGTTTTCAAGTTCACATCACGTTACATGACGGCTGGGTAACACCTCGAAATCACCCCAACTCTGCTTGGTGTATAAGGTGCTTGAGTGCTTAGCGCACCGCGCTTGGCTGCGGCGCCCTAACGGGCACTAGATGGACGCGAGGATTATATCTAAAAATTGGGATTTTTTTAGGTTGGGCAACTAGGGAAATATATTAATTGCCAACATCCTTGAAAACAATTAATATTGAATGAAATGAATAAAAAGAATTAAAAAATGATTAATTAAAATTCATAAAAAAGGTATATAACTGTAATTCATTTTGGTCCAACACAGTATGTTGTTTGGAATTACAATTTATGCTTACAAACTAAATTATATAAATATGTACAATTGTACATATTACTATAGGTAAGCCTATGTAGAGCATTGATAATCGTCACCAAGTTAATAGATACATAATAAGATACATAAAAGGTTGGCATCAAGCTTGCTTACAATAATTGACAAATGTAGTATTTTGTATTTCAAATACATTTTCTTTGAGTAGGCTATATGCCAAGGATTGCAAATAATACATAATATATTCAATTAAGTGTGGAATTCTACAAACAAAAAACAAAGGAAGCAAAATGTACAAAATACAAAGCATGAAGAGCATCATTAATCGGATATCAAATTTTACCTGTAATTGGTAGAATTACTAACAAAATAGGTTTACTGTACATAAATGATAACAATGCTGTACAAAGTGCATTGCTAATATTGATATGTTTTAACAAGAGATGCAAACACAGTAATTCCTCCTTAACCATAAGACAAATAATAAATATACACTACCAATACAATAATATAATAAACAATAATAAAAAAACAAATCGTCAAATGCTTTAGTCCTTTCTTTTGGGGGGAATTTAGCAATAATTCTTCCATTTTACTCTAGACTCTAGATTCTAGACAGACATAACATCTAGGCCTAGAAATGTGGTTTTGCTGGGTCCTAGACCATAGGCCCTTCAATAAGATAGGGCCTACATAGCTAATCTATAGGAATAATACACTTACGTTTGTTGATTCCTGGGGAAGCGAAAATACGACTTGGAGGCAATTTTTCACCCCGTAGTTATTGCAGCCATACATGGCACATATCACACCAGCCATGGTCGCATGTAATAAAGCTTAATATAATTGTGATATTTGTTTAAACGATAAACTTGCGTACGACGTACCATGCAACACATGGCCATCACATGGCTATGACGAGTAGTGAGCACACCGCTCCGCACGCGCGCTAGTGTGCTGTTGTCGCCCGCCTAGAAGCTCTCTTTCCTGTTTTAGCGATAGCGACTATTAAAGTATTTGCTCTTACTATAGCTGATGTTTGCGAAGTGGACTTTATTTCTTGACTCGCATTTTACGATTAGCAGAGCCATGCTCTGGGCCAAATTCTACCCCGGGCCCAGTGAGAACGACGACGGAAAGGTCATAAAGCGCCGCATGGTATATTACAAAGTTAATAGGCGTACATTTACTTTCTTCTTCTTTCAACAAATTATTCCATATTTCGAGAGACACTATATGGAGTTCTTAATTTTCAATCGGTTTGGTAATATTGTAAAATAATAAAATGAGTTTCTTGCGTGATTGATTTTTTTGGTTTATTTGGATTAAGGACGCGTCAACCGTTAGGTCATAATGCACCACTCTAGCCTAAGGGAGGGGGGGGGGAAGAGGGGCCCATGCTAGTCAGAACCAGCCAAGGGTAAGGGGAGGAATGGGGATTTCTCACGTCGCGGTCGTCATCGTCTTTGTCATCGTTCGTTATGTCATTGTCATCGTTGCCGGGGAGGTCGTCAAGGGAAGAGGAGGTGTCCCCGACGACGATTGCCAGAGCTCGCCTCTAGTTTCGGGGAGTAAGATATACTCCGCTCTTTCTAGCTGATGTTTGCGAGGTGGACTTTTTCTCTTGAATCGCCTTTTACGATTAGCAGAGCCATGCTCTGGGCCAATTCTACCCCGGGCCCAGACGGGTGATTGATGATTATAATGTTTATAAAAGAGAAAAAAATAAGTTTAGGGGTGCGTCAACCGTTGGGTCAAAATAAATTGTGAATACTTTCGAACGACTAGGAGAACGACGACGACGAGAGGAATTAGGGCGCTTCAACCGGGACGGTCATAAAGCGCCGAATGGTATATTACAAAGTTAATAGGCCTACATTTACTTTCTTCTTCTTTCAACAAATTATTCCATATTTAGAGAGACACTATGGAGTTCTTAATTTTCAATCGGTTTGGTAATATTGTAAAATAATAAAATGAGTTTCTTACGTGATTGATTTTTTTGGTTTATTTGGATTAAGGACGCGTCAACCGTTAGGTCATAATGCACCACTCTAGCCTAAGCGGGGTGGAGAGGACGGGCCCATGCTGGTCAGAACCAGCCACGGGTAAGGGGAGGAAGGGAGGTTTCTCACGTCGCAGTCGTCATCGTCTTTATCATCGTTCGTTGTGTCATTGTCATCGTCGCTGGGGGGTCGTCAAGGGCTATGTCCCCGACGACGATTGCCAGAGCTCGCCTCTAGTTTCTGGGAGTAAGATACTCCGTTTTTTCTAGTTGATGTTGGCGAGGTGAACTTTTTCTCTTGAATCGCCTTATACGATTAGCAGAGCCATGCTCTGGGCCAATTCTACCCCGGACCCAGACGGGGGCATCGTGAGTTGGCCGAGCCGTGAAATAACGAAGTGAGAAACCAGGGCGCTTCAACCGGTTTGGTCATTGATTGATGCCGCCTGTGATATTGAAAGTTGACGAGATGAGTTATAATGGTGTGTTTAATGATTATATTGTTTTCCTAGTGAAGAAATAAATACGCATAAGTTTTCTTATTCAACAGCAATAATAATTATGAATGTACAAAAGAGGACAGAATAAATGTGATAGCTAGGCTTGGAGAGATAATAAAATATAAATTTATAAACCAATTGTATTTTGTTTAACGAGTAGGCCTTTGTTTTTTACAATGTAAAGTATGTTTTATCTTAATTTACATTAGTTATTTATATGATTAGGTACAATAACACACACAAGATAGTTGAAAATTGGACGTTTTAACCATCAGGTCATAATGCACTGTTATATCCTATAGCAGATGTTTTGAGAAAAATCCCATGCTGGTCAGAACCAGCTACAATCAGGATCCGTGATGGACATTTTTTTTTTTTTTGATTAAGGACGCTTCAGCCGTTAGGTCGTAATGCACCACTCTAACCTAGGGTGGGGGGGGCGGGAAGAGAGGCCCATCGGTAGGTCAGAACCAGCCACGGGTAGGGGGATGAAGGTGTTTCTCACGTCGCGGTCGTCATTGTCTTTGTCATTGTTCGTGGTGTCATTGTCTTTGTTCATCGTCGCCTTGGGGGTCG
Organism: Sweltsa coloradensis; assembly: GCA_024449915.1. NCBI lineage: Eukaryota > Metazoa > Arthropoda > Insecta > Plecoptera > Chloroperlidae > Sweltsa > Sweltsa coloradensis. The sequence continues at coordinate 53,907 of JAMZAV010001931.1, read as the reverse complement.
TATAACGGGAAGGGGGCAGGTCCCGCGACGATTGCCAGAGCTGCCTCTAGATTACCGGGAGAGGATATATACACCTTACTAGCTGATGTTTGCAAGGTGGCTTTTTCTCTGTGACGCCTTTTACGATTAGCATAGCCATTAAACTGGGCCAATTCTACCCCGGGCCCGAACCGGAAGATTCCGTGATGGACATTTTTATTTTTTTATTTTTGTTTTTTTTTGGACATTTTTTTTTTTTTTGATTAAGGACGCTTCAGCCGTTAGGTCGTAATGCACCACTCTAACCTAGGTGGGGGGGGGGAGGAGGGGCCCATGCTGGTCAGAACCAGCCACGGGTAAGGGGATGAAAGGGGGTTCTCACGTCGCGTCGTCATGCAGTGCTCTTCGTCATACGTTCGTGGTCGTCATTGTCGTTCGTCGTCGAGGGGTTCGTCTAAGGAAGGAGGCAAGGTACCCGCACGACGATTGCCAGAGCTCGCCTCTATTTTCGGAGAGTAAATTACTACCCTTCATACTAGCTAGATATTTGCGAGGTGGACTTTTTCTCTTGAATCGCCTTTTCGATTAGCAGAGCCATGCTCTGGGCCATTCTACCCGACCCAGAGGGGTTGGACAGATTCATCAAAAATAACAGCATGGAAGAGGGGTTTCTCTTGTTGCGGACGTTTTTGTCATCGTTCGTATTCGGATTTAAAAGCAAAGTGGCTGACATCTGGTGAGCGAAGCGCGAATCCGCCGTTTTTTTGGATTAAGGACGCGTCAACCGTTAGGTCATAATGCACCACTCTAGCCTAAGGGGGGGGGGGGGGGTGGGGGGGGAGGGGCCCATGCTGGTTAGAACCAGCCACGGGTAAGGGGAGGAAGGGGGGTTTCTCACGTCGCGGTCGTCATCGTCATCATTCGTTGTGTCATTGTCATCGTCGCCGGGGGGTCGTCAAGGGAAGGGGACAAGGTCCCCGACGACGATTGCCAGAGCTCGCCTCAAGTTTCGGGGAGTAAGATACTCCGCTCTTTCTAGCTGATGTTTGCGAGGTGGACTTTTTCTCTTGAATCGCCTTTTACGATTAGCAGAGCCATGCTCTGGGCCAATTCTACCCCGGGCCCAGACGGGGGTACCGCCGGAGTAGCATTAAGTTGAGATATGGCCGCTTATAAGTATGTTTTCCTATGGCACTTGCAATGGATTACGACTGAAATAAACACTCGACGACGACGTGAGAAACTAGGGAACTTCAACCGGTTAGGTCATATTGCGTCGCCTGTTATATTGTAAGTTAATGAAATGCTGAGTTAATGGTGTGTTTGATGATATTGTTTTCTAACTGTAGGCCTATACAAGAAAAGAAAATGATGGTGTTGATAGTATTAGCAAACAAAAATGAAAATTAATAAATAAATCAAATAAATGTGTATAATGTGAATTAAATTTTTGGATGAGCGAAGCGAAGACTTCAAAATCACTTTGTGTGTGTTTTTTTTTCACTTACGTTACTTCAAGAAAAATAGCTTGGGTATTTTGTTTTTGTTAGTTTTGTTGTCTGTTTGTTCGCTCTCTACCGGGCAAACGGCATATGCGATCTTGATGAAAATTGGAGGGGACCTTCGAATTCTCTAAACTCAGACCTGCCACGTTTTTGGAAAAAATCGATTTAATATTTCTTATGATTATCGTACTTTTACGATTTTTTTCAGCGATTTTTTTCATTTTTTAATGAGATATTTTCGTTTTATTTGGTAAACGGCTACTCGTATATTGATGAAACTTCATGAGAACGTTTGAAATCACTAAAATTATATATATATATGTTATGATTTTAGAGACATTAAAAATAAATAAATAAAATAAAATACATAAAAAAAATAAACGGGTGGGACTACAACGTTCATATTTTACATTGGCATAAAGATTATGGTGATGTAGTGCCTCTTGGAAGAAAATTTTGAAAAAGTTGTTCAAAATTCATAGAAATAAAGGTTTTAATATAAGCCTTTTACAGGTGTATAATTTACAAGTAATATCAAGTAATTATAGAAAAAGTAATGAGATTCCACTTAAAAACGTAATCATTGGACAGAAATTTTTCAAAAAATCTCATCCATCATAGCGACTGGAAAAAGCGTTCGCGAAGCAGCCTAGTGCTTAATAAATTACTTAAAATAAGAAATTAAGAAAGTTTTTCGCCGTAATCATATCCTCCTTTCTAAGTGAGAGTCGAGAGGCCGAAGGACGAATTCTATTCATCAGTGTGGGCATCACATTAAAGTTCGATCATGAATGTTACGTGATAATCTTCTAATGCAGCAAAACGATCAAAAAGTAAGCTGGGATTTAGCCTCGTTAAAATCCTAGCGTTGAAGGGGTTGAATCGTGCAGACGCAATGGCTGAAAGAGACGAACGTTACTCAGACAGTTGTATACTACTACGAAACGAAAGTGAATTCTTCTGACGAGAAAAGCCGCTTACGTACGTTTAAATCTGAATGCAAGTTTAGCGTTTTATACCGAGCCCCGATTCACGGGAGATTTGCTAAATAATAGCTGTAAGTTTCAGGTGGTAGCGTTACATTGATGTATAATGCAAAGAATCTAATGATCAATATTGTACAAATGAGAAATAAATGGTATTATCCAGCGAATACGACGTGAGAAATTTGGGCGCTTCAACCGGTTAGGTCATATTGCGCCGCCTGTGAATGAAAGTTGATGAATGAGTAATGCAGGTATGTTTGATGATTAGATTGTTTTCTAAGTGTATAAATAACAAAATAAAATGATGGTGATGTTAGTAATAGTAAAACAAAAGTTATGTGTGTGAATGAAAATAAAGAAATGTGTATGATGTGAATTAAATTTTGTTAAATAGATTACTATGGATGAGAAATTTAGTAAGTTTGTCTCCGTTATCATATAATGGAAGTTCTTCAAATGATTGGGAGAGATCAAATTGCGTGCGCAAGGCATCATATTTGGTACATTCTGCTAACAAATGATGTACGGTAAAAGTTACATCACATGTTTCACATAATATGGGAATAACCTTTTCTCTGGTTAAGAGATATTCGTAAGTTAGACTTGTGTGGCCCATAGGCCTACGAATTCTAGACAATACCACCTCTTCTCTACGTGAGAGTCGAGACGAAGGGTGGACGAATTTTATTAGTCAATGTGGGCATCAAACTACGTAATTTGTTATTTTGCAACACAGCCCAAGATGCTGGTCAGAACCAGCCACGGGTATGGGGAGAAAAGGGGGTTCTCACGTCGCGGTCGTCATTATTTTTGTCTTCGTTCGTGGTGTCATTGTCGTCATCGTCGTCGAGGGGTCGTTAATGGAAGGGGGCAAGGTGCACGACGACGTTTGCCAGAGCTCGTCTCTATTTTCGAGGAGTAATTTACTACCCTTCTTATTAGCTGATGTTTTGCGAGGTGGACTTTTTCTCTTGAATCGCCTTTTACGATTAGCAAAGCCATGCCCTGGGCCAATTCTACCCCGGGCCCAGACGGGGCCCGTTGTTTGTGAATGCAGATGCCAGATAAATTGGCTAAACCAAGAGACCTTTGATGGTAAGAATAATAGAACACAAGATCAATGTGAAACAGCATATGTTTGAAACTTAAAAAATGGCAGAACATGTGTACGAAAATCATCATCATATTAATTGGGTAAACACTTCAATCTTGGCACATGAGTCTAATGCCACTACACAGAAAATTAAGGTAGCTGGTTTAATTTCTTGTGTGGCCAATACAATCAGTGTGCCTAGTGTTAATTATCGAGCCATTTGGAAGGGTTTCTGTCAATCAATTTCATCATTAGATCAATAGATTAATTTCATACACCATGTCCAACATGTCAATTTAATGTTCTGTTTTTATTTCGTAAAAAACTATTTTGTTAATAATTGGGAAATGTTTTTGTCTTATCTGTTGTGGTTTATTAATTGTTAATATTTTCATAAAAACCTCTGTAAAGAAGTCGAGATATAACCTTTTAAATAAAAATATATTATGTAAATAACATAGAAAAGTCCAATGATTTGTTTTTGTAACAATATATGTTTTTATTATGTACGGAAAGAGGTACATCACATGTTAAGACATCGAAATCAACTATTATTGTATTAGTGCATGGCCAAATGAGATAAGCTACCGAAATGAGCTACCTGCACCGGTTTCCTGCACGATGTGCGTGAAAACGGCACACGTTAAACGATGACTACGTTATTCCATACCTGTCCACACATACAGACGTGTTCGAAGGACGTTGCAGTCAGTGGCAATATATATGCAACGAGAACTCGACGAATGTCACGCGTCGTTGTACCAACACCAATAGACGACGACGTGAGGAACTAGAGCGCTTCAACCGGTTAGGTCATATTGCGCCGCCTGATGATATAATTAGTTAATAAATTGAGGTTAGTTCGTGTATTTCAACAACAACAAAATCTTCACGGGGCTAAATTTTGTTTTTTTACAAAGTTATCAAAAGTTTGTGAATGTAGAAAGTTGTTTGAAGGTTTCTTTTATCCTCCATTAATTAACTGAACATAATAATAAAATACATCAAAATCAAAATTTTAAATCTTTACACAATAATAGTCGATGATTTCTTTCATTATATTCTTCCGTTTTGAGTTGAATACGCAGTTGCAACAACATAATGTCGGCGACATGGTCATTATTTTATATAATTTCCCAACGACGAAGATAACACAATCTGCTAGTTTTAGTAAAGTTAGTTTATTTGTATTAGGGCGCGTCAACCGTCAGGTCAAAATGCGCCACTCTATCCTAGGGGGTGTATTTAGGGATGACACAACTGTGCTGGTCAGAACCAGCCACAGGCAAGGGAAGGGCATTATAAATACGTTGACATACCATGGACTTATAATAGTAACTGGCGTTGTGTTTATAAGTCTATGGACATACTACACAAATGAAACGCCCCGACCAACAAAAATGTGATAATCTCGGTCTTACCTTTGGCCGCCGAAGTGTGTGACATTCATGTGATAACAGCTCCCCTGTTGCGAAGTGGGCCACCTGTAGCTACTAGCAAGCTCGCCTAGCATTCCATTGATCCCCTCGCCGCGATGCACGGCCTACGTATGATAAGATCGGGCAGAGGGCAAGACAATTTCTACACGTTCTCACTTTTATTATTAAGTTCTAAAAGTGTTGATTTCAATTTATTAATTTTTTTTTAAACTTCAATTTATTAAATGTTTATCTGAAGGTAAAAACGCTTAAAGAGAACCAAATTTTCAAAGTCAAACTCTTTTCAAATTTGATTATTGTTTTAATATTTCGCACTTCAAAAAAAAAATTAGGAAACTATAAATTAAACTTTTTTAAAGATTGTTCAGTGTAAATTCATTGAAATAGAGATGTGTTAGCGTTGTTCTGTATCGCAATTAGTGTGAATAAAAGAACGCTGATTAGGTAGGTGTAGATATTGTTGTAAGGTATCGGAGAGTGATGAGTTCAGCGTGCTCCCGTATCGGTGTGGTGAGACGAACTGAACTGCGCTGAGGTGGGTAGCGCTCGTCCGTGGCGTGGAGGGTGTGCGCTGGCGTGCCCACCTAGCCGCCCCCCCAACCCCCTTACCCGGTACAGTCCCGGTCAATTGTTTATCATTAGGCGGACGAGACGGACAGAAGGAATGAGTAGTTGATCTCACCCTACAAAACGTGAGAAACTAAGGCGCTTCACCCGCTTAAGTCATAATATGCCGTCAATGATATTTTAAGTTTTAAAAATGTGTTTATGGTGTGATTATATTGTCTTGTAAGTTCAGAAAAGAAAATGATAAAAATGATAGAGTAAGAAAATGAAAATTTATTTATTAGAGAAAAAATTAAATGTGTGAAAAATATTGCCCGCAAAATAATAGTTTTGAAAAGGATATTTTGTTTGGGGGCGCGTCAACCGTTTGCTTAAAATGTGCCACTCTAGGCGATGGGATGTAGGGAGAAATTTCCATTCTGGTAAGAACCAGACACGGGTAGGAAAAGGAGACGACGACGTGATAAACTAGGGCGCTTCAACCGGTGAGATTATATTCTTCAGAAGTAACAGTTCTCACGTAGTACTCGTAATCGTCTTTGTCATCGTTCGCAATGTCTTTATCGTCATCGTCAGGGAGGTCGTCAAGGGGAGGGGGAGATGTTCCCGACGACGATTGGAAATGTGAACTATAAAGCCCAAAATGCATGGATCAATCAATAATACCGCCCACTCCCACAACCAACAGTGTGCACGGCATGCAGCCACAGAGCTTGAACTGCAATTGAGCTAAACTATTGCATTGTGAGTCATATCGCATGCACATGTGCAGTTAGCCGGTAATGCACCGAGCTACGAGTCACGGCCCAAGAGAGACGCTAGCCACACACACCCAAGTCGAGACAACCGACAGTGTTGGCTTGGGCGCTAAGCGCTCGACTCTGATTCGGGAGGTCCCGGGTTCGAATCCCGTCGAGACCGGCAATCCTGACTGAAAGTATTTTACGAGATTTTCTTCAGTCGTTAAGGCGAATGCAAGGGATTGAGTCCTCTTAAACAGCCCTCGGACATCCGCACATACCTAGTTCACCTGAAGAGGGGCTAATTGCACCCTGTAACAGGTTTCCCACGATAAAAATATAAAAATTTTAAGCCGAGACAGGTTGTTGAACCTACGATCCACGGGGAAAGTGTTTTATTAGGTAAGGGCGAGTCAAACGTTTAATCCGGGGTCTATCCAAGTTGACCTAGGACAATTTGCAACAGAAGCGAATTTAATATCATTGGATGAAGAAAAATAACTAAAGAATCCATAAAGAATCCCCTAAAATCCCCATAGGATGGGTGGGTCTAATCATCCCCTAAAGAAAAATGTAATAACATGAAATTTAAAAAAAAAAGTTGACACCTAGTATCTATGGTATGTAACTAGGAAAACGCTCAAGTCCCGCCGCGTTGTTGGATGAGCATAATTGGTGCATTGAGCTGCCATGTGTTATGCGAATTTTCTGTTGTTCTGTGGAAAAATCATTACTAAGTTGTTTTTTTTTTTTTTTAATCAAATGAAATGAAATAAAAAATTAATTTTAATTTTTTAATTTATTAATCGTAATTGTTAAAAAAAATCGTAAAATTGCAATTTTTATAAGAAATAATTTCTTGATTGCGCTCAAATTTAACACTAATTTATTAATTCATAAAATTAAGGTTCTGCGAAAAAATCATTACATTCGGATAAAGCATGTAGACGTGTTATAAGTCAAAGAATTGTTTTATAAAAGAAAAAACCCGTAAAATTTCGATTTTTATGATAAATATTTTTACAATAGCGCTCAAATTTCACATGAATATCTTAATTCATAAAATAAAGGTTCTGTGCAAAAATCATTAAAATCGGATAAAGCATGTAGGTGTTATAAGTCAGAGATTGTTTTTTTTAATCGAAAAAATCGTAAAATTGCGATTTTCATGAGAAATAATTTTCCGATTGCGCTCAAAAACGTGGCAGTTCTAAGTTCAAAGATTTCAAAGGCCTCCATAAAATTTCATCTCAATCGGAGTATCGGTTTAGCCGGAATCGTGCGGACAAACAGACAAAATTACAAAAAAAAAAGGGAAAAAAACATTCCGGATTTTTTCTCCAGTGTAGTACAATGGAATCTTCGCTTCGCTCGCTACGCTCATCCAATCAAAGCTTGTTAAAAATATTTCAACTGTTTAAAATTAATGTGGCCAGCAGAGGTCAATGAAGGTCAAATTTTGCATTTTTTTAGAGTTAATTTGGTAAACATTCACAATAACGTTTTATGATTGTCACATTGTTGTAAATAATTAGATAATAGGCCACTCTTGATAAGGTATAAGTCAATCATGGCAGAAAAAGGTTATTATTACAATCTGTAGGACCATGAACCTACGAGTAAGTAGTCAAAAATCTGTTTACTTACGTTTAGGCGCACTCAACACAATATGTGACGTAAAAATGTAATTCACCGATAAAGGTTTCTCAAATAATACACATCGAGACTATAAATTGGGACTTTTTTTTTGGGGGGGGGGGGGGTTATGGATTTAAGGACGCGTCAACCGTTAGGTCATAATGCACCACTCTAGCCTAGGGCGGGGGAGGAGGGGCCCATGCTAGTCAGAACCTGCCACGGGTAAGGGGAGGAAAGGGGGGGTTCTCACGTCGCGGTCGTCATCGTCTTTGTCATCGTTTGTGGTGTCATTGTCGTCATCGTTGTCGAGGGGTCGTCAAGGGAAGGGGCAAGGTCACCGACGACGATTGCCAGAGCTCGCCTCTAGTTTCGGGGAGTAATATACTCCCCGCTTACTAGCTGATGTTTGCGAGGTGGACTTTTTCTCTTTAATCGCCTTTTACGATAAGCGGAGCCATGCTCTGGGCCAATTCTTCCCCGGGCCCAGACGGGGTTAGGTCGTCAAGGGAAAGGGGAGAGGTCCCCGACGACGATTGCCACAGCTCGCCTCTAGTTTCGGGGAGTAAAATATACTCCCCTCTTACTAGCTGATGTTTGCGAGGTGGACTTTTTCTCTTGAATCGCCTTTTACGATTAGCAGAGCCATGCTCTGGGCCAATTCTACCCCGGGCCCAGACGGGGAAAATTGGGACGTACTTGGATCAAAACCCAAACTTTCAAATCCTTACTGATGTTTTTCTCACCGACAGTGTTGTTTTTTTGTTTATTTGGATTAAGGACGCGTCAACCGTTAGGTCATAATGCACCACTCTAGCCTAGGGCGGGGGAGGAGGAGGCGCATGCTGGTCAGAACCAGCCACGGGTTATGGGAGAAAGGGGGGGTTTCTCACGTCGCAGTCGTCATCGTGTTTGTCATCGTTCGTTATGTTATTGTCATCGTCGTCGGGAAGGTCGTCAAGGGAAGGGGGCAAGGTCCCCGACGACGATTGCCAGAGCTTGTCTCTAGATTCGGGGAGTAATATACTACCCTTCTTAATAGCTGATGTTTGCGAGGTGGACTTTTTCTCTTGAATCGCCTTTTACGATTAGCAGAGCTTTGCTCTGGGCCAATTCTACCCCGGGCCCAGACAAGGAACCGACAGTGTTGGCTCGAGCGTCAAGTGCGCGAATCTGATTCGGAAGTTCCGGATTCAAATCCTGTCGAGACCGGCAATCCTGACTGAAGGTTTTTTTCCTGTGTTCCTCATGCAGTCGTTAATGCGAATGCAAGGGATTGAGTTCTCTTAAACAGCAATTGGACATACCTTTACAATTGTCCTTTCCGCAACATACCTATCTAGACACCTGAGGGGCATGAATTGCACCCTGGGTAGGTTTTCCACAAAAAATATTTAAATTAATGTTTTTCCATGGATTTCCTTAAATATATATTTGACAAAATCTCAGACCAAGCCCCATAACAAAGCAATTGGATTTGTTATTTCTAACTACTAAATTCACACTATAAGTATAGTAGGCATTTAGGTACTCTACGGGAAGATTTTAGTCCACAAAACAATCAGGTATCTCGTAAAACAGACACTTTTTTTGCGATTTCAAGGTGTTTCCCAGCCGCCATGAAACGTGAAATCATCATTAAATACGTCATAATCAGAAATATTTAGGTACCTTACAACCCATGCCAATTTGTATTACATTTGGGAACATTCCTTCTGAGTGGAGTGATGAAAAACTAGCAAAATCACTTTCCGTAATTCCTCTGCCAGGTGCCTAATTCGCCATTTTCGATATAACGGCGATTCTGAACAACCGGATGGGTCTACAACGTTGAAATTTTACATGGACATTAACCTTTTACTTATAATATAGAGCCTGGTGAAAAAAAGAAAAAAAAAGGAAGAAAAGAAAAGAAAATCATTGAAATCAAGGTTAAATAGACCTAATTTCAATCTGGAACTATATAACTAGTTAGGTAATAATGCGCCATTCTAGCGTAGGGGATATGGGGAGGAGAGGCCCATGCTGGTTAAAACCAGCCACGGGTAGAGGGATTTTGATTAAATTTTCCTAATCCCTAATCAAGGTTTTGACCTTTTTACTATTCAGATAAGGGTTAATTTTATTGAAGTTGTACGTTTATCACAAATATTTCTTCACAAGGTTATCCTTTCGATGATCACACTTTATCGCATGGTGGGCATTGACAATGCAATCAAACTGACAATTTATTTTAACTCGCAACTTTACCCACAAGGCACAATCACTTGATGGATTATTTGACACTATAATTGTTGATAATTAGGGTGAAGTTAAGAAGGACAATATCTCAAAATACCCATGCCTTAAGCGGGATTCGAACTAACGTAATTTTATAATGCCATTGTCTAACGCTAAGGACCAGTGCCCTATTGGTACGGACGGCCTCAGTAACTCGAGAGGCTATATAAAACAGTTCATATCAATGTGCCTAATCAAATAACGACACGAGAATCTAGGACGCGTCAACCGGGTAGTTTCTAGTGCTTTCCTTTAGATAGTTAAGTTCACAATGAATTTGTTGAATCATATTTAAATATATTCAATTTTTTTTAATATATATTTTGCAGTCAAAAGGAAAAATGATTTAAAAAATACTGAAAATGGGATGGAAAAAATGGGATGGGAAAATGGGAAAGTCGCCAACGTTGTATAATTTTTATTATTTTTTCAAACAAAGTTCTGCCCTTTTTATTTTCCAAGTAACACATAAGGGTAAACTTATTGAAGTCGTACGTTTTTTTTCATAAATATATCTTCACAATGGTTGTGCTTTCGTGATCACTTGTCATCCTACCCCACCTTATCGCATGGTGTTTTTTTTTCTTCGGATTAATGATGCGTCAACCGTTAGGTCATAATGCACCACTCTAAAATAGGGGATATGAGGAGGAAGGTTTTTTGGTTTATTTGGATTAAGGACGCGTCAACCGTTAGGTCATAATGCACCACACTAGCCTAAGGGGCGGGTGGGGAGGAGGAGCCCATGCTGGTCAGAACCAGTCACGGGTAAGGGGAGGAAGGGGGTATTCTCACGTCGCGGTCGTCATCGTCTTTGTCATCGTTCGTTGTGTCATTGTCATCGGCGCCGGGGGGTCGTCAAGGGAAGGGGGCAAAGTCTCCGACGACGATTTGCAGAGCTCGCCTCTAGTTTCGGGGCGTAAGATACTCCCCGCTTACTAGCTTATGTTTGCGAGGTGGACTTTTTCTCTTGAATCGCCTTTTACGATTAGCAGAGCCATGCTCTGGGCCAAATTCTACCCCGGGCCCAGACAGGGTGGTTTATTTGGATTAAGGACGCGTCAACCGTTAGGTCATAATGCACCACACTAACCTAGGGGCGGGGGGGGGAGGAGGGGCCCATGCTGGTCAGAACCAGCCACGGGTAAGGGAAGGGAAGGGGGGTTCTCACGTCGCGGTCGTCATTGTCTTCGTCATCGGTCGTGGTGTCATTGTCGTCATCGTTGACAAGGGGTCGTCAAAGGAAGGGGGCAAGGTCCCCGACGACGATTGCCAGAGCTCGCCTCTATTTTCGGGGAGTAAAATACTACCCTTCATACTAGCTGATGTTTGCGAGGTGGACTTTTTCTCTTGAATCGCCTTGTACAATTAGCAGAGCCATGCTCTGGGCCAATTCTAACCCAGGCCCAGACGGGGAAATGTTGATGTTTAAGTTGCATTAAATTTACCTACGACGACGTGAGAAACTAGGGCACTTCAACCGGTTTGGTCATATTGCACCGCCTGTGATAATGTAAGTTGATGAGATGAGTTAATTATGTGTTTGATGATTAGATTGTTTTCTAAGTGAATATATAACAAAATAAAATGATAATGATGATAGTTATAGAAAAACAAAATGTTATTTATGAGAATAAAAACATTAAATAAATGTGTATGATGTGAATTTAATTTGGTTATTTTTGTTTATTTGGATTAAGGACGCGTCAACCGTTAGGTCATAATGCACTACTCTAGCCTATAGGGGATATGGGGAGGAGGGACCCATGCTGGTTAAAACCAGTACGGGTAAGGGGAGGAAGGGGGGTTTCTCACGTCGCGGTCGTAATTGTCTTTGTCATCGTTCGTTGTGTCATTGTCATCGTCGTCGGGAAAGTCGTCAAGGGAAAGGGAAGGTGTCCCCGACGACGATTGCCAGAGCTCGCCTCTAGTTTCGGGAGCTGATGTTTGCGAGGTGGACTTTTATTCTTGAATCGCCTTGTACGATTAGCAGAGCCATGCTCTGGGCCAATCTACCCCGGGCCCAGACCTAGGAATAAACGGAATCCTCCTGTAACTGGTATGTAAGACGGCGAGAGGAACTAGAACACTTCATACTGCCGGGTAGTAATTTTAGTCGCCTGTAAACTGTGAGTGTTTCATTTGATTTTTCTAAATTTGTTTTTTATATTGTTTTTTTAAGATTATAAAAGGAAGAAAAATAATAAAGATGATTGTGATAATTTGTCTTAGTTGGTAACAGGGTGCATTTTTAGATTGGTGTGTGTTTATAAGAGCTCAGACAAGTATACGCACCTTTAGGATTCAAAAGCATAACCACTTAGCCTACATCAAAATAAATATTATGAAAAATAGGTTATAATTTGAATTCAGAGATCAGTTTTGAAAAAAGTATATCCTTTAGGCCTAATATAAAAATCTCCCTTTTCCATCAATTCCTTATTGACAAGATTTTCATAATTTATTTTTTCAATCCAATTTGGTTCCGATTATCATAGATAGTGGTTTAAAATTCATTCTCTCCTCCACTTCTTTTCCTTCGGTAAATACAGAATATCTTCAACGTTTCTACTCCATGGGTTTTCGTTGGGGAAATCTTTATTTTTCGTGGTCGCGCTGGGTTCTTCACTTGCTTTTAGAACAATAACTACGCCGACGTCTACTGGGAATAACTTAACATTTTGCCAATCATTTCTGGTGTACACATTTTATTTTACATCTTAGAGAATTCTTTTCGATTACCCCGTCTGTAATCGTTGTCGTTATTGTTCATTGTTGTTCATAGTTTGAAATCTCAAACTAGACTGCGGCGTAAACAATTAAATCATAATGCGTCACTCTAGCCTAGAGGATATTGAAAGGAGGGGCCCATTCTGGTCAGAACTAGCCACGGGTAAGGGAAGGAATAGGGGATTTTCACGTCGCGGTCGTCATCGTTCGTTGTGTCAATTGTCAGTCGTCAGGGAGGTCGTTAAGGAAAAGGGGAAGTGTCCCCGATGACGATTGCCAGAGCTCGCCTCTAGTTATAGTTATGAAAACACAAAATTCGTTTGAAATGAAAATTGAAATATTGACTTACATGTGATTGCCGTGTTCGACAAGTATCTCGACCACCTCCCCAGTACTGTCCATTACATGGCAGATCTCCTCAAAACTGCGGTCTACTAGACTGACACCTTCCCACTCAAGTATCTGAAAACATCAAGAGAATTAAATAAATAAAGTAAGAAGTCCGTATTTAGAGTCTACCCACTCATGTCACACAAATGATTTTCAGTGGGGGACAGTAAACCAAAGTGACCAAGCCAACCCTGGAGGCTCTGGCGCAATCGACATTCATTACACACTTCATCGAAGAAGCGACACGCAAGACTTAGTTGCATGGATGTAGATCAACAATAGAAAAATAGCTATTGATGGAGGTGCCGAGTAGGTACGATTTTTTTTTTATTTGGAATAAGGACGCGACAACCGTTAGGTCATCATACATTACTCTTAGCCTAGGGGGTGGGGAGAAGGGGCCATGCTGGTTTGAACCAGCCACGGGAAAGGGAAGGAAAGGGGGGTTCTCACGTCGCGGTCGTCAATGTCTTTGTCATCGTTCGTTGTGTCATTGTCTTTGTCAACGTCGCCGGGGGTTCGTTAAAGGAATTTGGCAAGGTCCCCGACGACGATTTCTAGAGCTCACCTCTAGTTTCGGGGAGTAAAATACTACCCTTCATACTAGCTAATGTTTGCGAGGTAGACTTTTTCTCTTGAATCGCCTTTTACGATCAGCAGAGCCATGCTCTGGGCCAATTCTACCCCGGGCCCAGACGGGAGGTGAACGTGCACAGGGAGGTTTTTCCATGCTAGTGCACGACTCTGTGTATGCCACTTAAATACCATTGACAACTCGCCTTCAGGCCTTAGCTGTTACAGCTTATATTCTAAATTCAACATATATTAAATTAATTAGTAGGCCTATTTGTTTTATGTAATGAAGTTTCTTTATTGTGGTACAAATATCTCCCAACAGCAAATCTGACGTCGACGACGACGTGAGAAATTAGGGGGCTTCAACAGGTTCAGTCACATTGCGCCTCCTGTGATATTGAAAGTTAATGAAATGAGTTGACTTGAGAAAAGAAAATCATTTTTATCTTAGTAACAACAAATGAAAAAGGGAAACTGATTGAAAATGGAATGGAATCAGGGGCGGCTCGTGAGTTATTATTGTGGGGGTGCACATAATTTCGAAGTCATTCTGCGGGAAACAAAGGGGTCTGGGGCGCAGCCCCAGCCGCCGGAGGCGAAAATTTTTTCAGACATTAATGGTCTGAAGTACCCGGAAAACGACTTTAGAGTATATTTTTCGAATTTATTGGTCGGGAAAAAAACTCCCCTATATGTAATTGTTAATTGTAGAAAACCATCCAAAAAATTATTATTATATGCTGATTAAAATATTACATACCCGAATAATGTATCTCCATCTCCTCCGGCACGCGCCTCAAACATCACATCGTATCGTTTTAAAAAACTGTTTATTTTTCGATCGCTAATTAATGAAGTCATATTATAGTGCTTTTCACTTCACGGCACGCTAATAATTTAAACACTTTTCGCTCACTTGAAAAACTGCTGTTGATCTCACTTCGCCAACCCTGTCGCCAACAACTTTCACTGGCTACTGACAGTGACCGGAGAGTGGGGGGTGAATGAATGGCGCGAGCACAATACCAAGGCGTTTGAATGGAAGTAACGGTTTTGACCCTTGTGCACGTGCACAAAACCCAGCTATACCAGACGTTGTATAACAAAAGACAACCTGAGGCTTGTTCTGCCGGCCTTTCCGTGTTAAAACCACGTAAAAAATGTGTGCACACTCAGAGTGTCATCCCCCAGCGGCAGCACTTACTGCAGAATGACTTTTGCCGAATATGTCTTGCTCTGGGCCAACCAAAATATCCATACAAACAATCCAACGATTTATTGGGAATATTCCGCGATTGGCTTCGAATCTTAAATTTGGAATTTAGTTCGCGCAAATATTTGGGGGTGCACGTGCACCTGTGCACCTATACACGAGCCGCCCCTGAATGGAATGGAAATAAAAATAATGAAAATGTGTTTGTTGTGGATTCAGATGGAATGGGACATATTTGGCAGTTAGCAAATAGCTATTCGCTCGGCGAAGATGCATCCGACGTGTTTGAAATTTTGCACAGTTGTCAATAAAGCATACATGGACAGCCCTGCAGTCACGGATATTCAAAATTTTTTCTTAATCAGACAGAAACAATCAGAAATATAGTCAATTTCGAAGTTTTTAACAAAATCAAAAATCGCGATGACTTTTTTTTTTTTGGATTAAGGACGCTTCAACCGTTAGGTCATAATGCACCACTCTAGCCTAAGGGGGGGTGGGGAGGAGGGGCCCATGCTGGTCAGAACCGGCCACGGGTAAGGGGAGGAAGGTGGGTTTCTCACGTCGCGGTCTGTCATCGTCTTTGTCATCGTTCGTTGTGTCATTGTCATCGTCGCCGGGGGGTCGTCAGGGAAGGGGACAAGGTTCCCGGCGACGATTGCCAGAGCTCGCCTCTAGATATGGGGTTGCTAAGATACTCCGC
This sequence comes from Sweltsa coloradensis, assembly GCA_024449915.1. Classification (NCBI taxonomy): domain Eukaryota; kingdom Metazoa; phylum Arthropoda; class Insecta; order Plecoptera; family Chloroperlidae; genus Sweltsa; species Sweltsa coloradensis. The sequence goes on along the minus strand of JAMZAV010001931.1, from coordinate 38,071 downwards.
TCTTTCTAGCTGATGTTTGCGAGGTGGACTTTTCTCTTTGAATCGCTTTTACGATAGCAGAGCCATGCTTCTGGCCAATTCTACCCGGGCCCAGACTAATTTATCTTTTTAAATTATTTTAAAACAAAATTTGGAAATATGTTACTGCAGAGACCTATTTTTCCATATTCTTGACATTATTTAAAATTTCAAACACCTGTGATGTCAGTCGGCCAAGCGAACAGCAATTGCCTAAAACGCATATCCTGTATACTCTCTTAAGTTGTGTTACATAATTTACTTTGAATGAAAATTTTTGAAAATATGACGACGTTATCATATAATAAAAGTTCTTCGTGCGAGTGCGTTATATCTGTGTAGGTGAGCCAATGTGTGGGTGCGAAATCAAACAGTCGCGTGGAAGCGCCATCTGAGGCCTAGGGGGATATGCAGATCGAAGCATAGAAAAGAATATGATTGGATTGCCAATACGTGTAGGCTGTCGCTTTGTCCGGGCGCGATATTTGATTTCCAGATGATGCGGGTGGTGCAAATACGTGTGTGTACCCTAGCCTAGATAAATAGATGCACTTAACCAGGTAGGTACACAGTTTAAATTATAGTGAACGGTAAAGATTTGTGAAAACAAACTTTTGAAATACATTAATGTGGACTACACGTTTAAGCCCACTAAAATGTAATAATTTAGTATTTTAGTATAGTTTATTTGGTTTTGGTTTATTTGGATTAAGGACGCGTCAACCGTTAGGTCATAATAGACCTTTTTAGCCTAAGGGGGGTGTGGATGAGTGGCCCATGCTGGTCAGAACCAGCCACGGGTAAGGGGAGGAAGGGGGTTTCTACAGTCGCCGTGGTGTCACTCGTCTTTGTACATCGTGCGTTGTGTCATTGTCATCGTGCCGGCAAGTCTTCAAGGGAAGAGGGAGAGGTCCCCGTCGAAGACCGCCAGAGCTCGCTTTTACTTTCCGAGAGTAAGTTATATACTATTACGGAAAGCTTATTGACCCGGAACGAAATAGAACAAGAACACACACTTAAAAACAATTGACTAAGGTCACTTAAACAAAAAAAAGTAATATCCTATTCCCCTTCTTACACCAGCCGATGTTAGTAAGAAAAACTTTGTTACTTTTCTCGTCTGTTATTATTTGCAGAAGAGAAACAACTTTGTCACCGTCCCATCATCGTTCACTTTTAATTGTCGTCGTCGAGGAGGTTGTCAAGGGAAGGGGGAGACGTTCTCGACAACGACGGCCAGAGCTCACCTCTAGTTTCGGGTAGTAACAACGACGACGACGTGAGAAACTAGGGCGCTTCAACCGGTTAGGTCATATTGCGCCGCCTGTGTTTATGACAATTGACTAGATGAGTTAATGGTGTGTTTGATTATTATTATTATTATTATTATAATTATAATTACTATTATTACAAACATATTTACCTACTGAATTTTGTGAGATGGACTTGTCTCTTCCCGCCTTTTATGATAAGCATAGCCATGCTCTAGGAATCCTACAAAATATATAGCCACGAATATAGTTACGCCCATTTGGTCATTTTCACGACGATGTGAGAAATTATAGGGCTCTTCAACCGGTTAGGTCATATTGTGCCGCCTGTGTTATTGTGAAGTAATTAATATTTATGTTGATTTCGAAGTATATAATATAAAATTAATGATAGAGATGATAATGATCGCAAATGTTTATATTTATTTAAGTTACATGTAAATTACTTCGAATGAAAAATTGAGCTATATAGTTTGTCGCCGTTGACATAAGTTTCTCATATGATTGGGAGAGATCAAATTGATTTAATCGGTGATTCAGATCTTAATACGGTATTGTTTACTTTACAAACACTTTGTACTTTGCTTGAGGTTTTCTAACGACGACTTGAGAAACAAGGGTGCTTCAACCGGTTAGATCATATTGCCCCGCCTGTGTTATTGTGAATAATAAATTCTTTAATAAGTATTTAATATTTATATTGATTTCAAAGTTTATATTATAAAATTAAATGATAGAGATGATAGTGATCGCAAAGGTTTATATTTACATAGGTTATATGTAAATTACTTCGAATGATAAATTGAGCTAGTTTGTCGCCGTTGACATAAGTTTTTCATATGATTGGGAGAGATCAAATTGATTTAATCGGTGACTCAGATATAAATACGGTATTGTTTATACAACAAACCCCCGAGTCGTTTCAGCGACGACGTGAGAAACTAGGGCGCTTCAACCGATTAGGTGATATTGCGCCGCCTGCGATATTAAGAGTTGATAAGATGAGTTAATGGCGTGTTAAATGACTAAGCTCTTATTGTTTTCTAAGTGTAAGTACATATATAGAAAATAATGGTGAGAAAAATTATAGCAAAACTTAAGTTATTTATGTGAATGGTAATATTATTATTATTATTATTATTATTATTATTATTATTATTATTATTATTATTATTATTCACACACACATAACACAGGTATGTGTTATTACACTCTTAATAACGCGGTACAATGTCCCGAAAACCGTCTAATATTATTATTATTATTATTATTATTATTATTATTATTATTATTATTATTATTATTATTATTATTATTATTATTAAGTATTTAAAAATATTTCCTTTGAAGTCATTCCTCAGCTTTTTATCTTCACAGTACAATTTCCCAGCTGTATTCAAGTTAATTTAGTTTCCTCTCATCATCTCATACCCCATGTACTTCTTCTAACTCCATACACCTCTAATGATATTTCCAACTTGCGTCTCTTTAACAAACCAAAATAACGACTGCAATCTCTGGACAATTTTCCCCTTTCACAACATCGGATCAAATTATACTTTGGCGTAAAGTGGATTACAATTATGTAGGAGCGATGTAGTGCTCTTCTCGACGTGTGCGTTCGTTGACTCACGTTTGGAAATTTCAATAACGTTTACAGCAAGAGTAATTTATGGAAGGCAGTAGCTACGTATGGCGTTTTGTGTGCCAACCACAGTTCTACGCCCGTGATCAACGTTTGACGACGACGTGAGAAACTAGGGCGCTTCAACCGTTTAGGTCATATTGCGCCGCCTGTGAATGAAAGAGAAGAGTTAATGCAGGTATGTTTGATGATAAGATTGTTTTCTAAGTGTATAAATAACAAAATAAATTGATGATGAAGAAAGTAATAGCAAAATAAAAGTTATGTATGTAAATGAAAATAAAGAAAAGAAAGAAATGTGTAAGATGTGAATTAAATTTTGTTAAATAGATTACTATGGATGAGAAACGTTTAATTAAAATAAGCACTCTGCATCAGTTAAAACATAAAACGAATGGGAGTTCTTGGTTTTGTAACAATCTTATAGCAGTTACAAAACGATCGTATTTACAAGGAAGGGGTTGGTACGATGTAAAACTAGGACTTTGACTATAAGAAATGAACAACTTAGCACAGAGGCGTAACAATAGAGGACGGCGAGGGGGGACACAAAATTAATTTTACGTGAGGTATTATTGAGATATATATATATAATGCACCACTCTTAAATGGGGGGGGGGGGCATGCTGGTCAGAACCAGCCACGGGTAAGGGGAGGAAAGAGGGTTCTCACGTCGCGGTCGTCATTGTCATCGTCATCGTTCGTGGTGTCATTGTCGTCATCGTCGTCGAGGGGTCGTCAAGGGAAGGGAGAGGTGACCCCGACGATGATTGCCAGAGCTCGCCTCTATTTTCGGGGAGTAAAATACTTCCCTTCATACTAGCTGATGTTTGCGAGGTGGACTTTTTCTCTTGAACCGCCTTTTACGATTAGCAGAGCCATGATCTGGCCCAATGCTACCCCGGGCCCAGTTTGTTTATTTGGATTAAGGACGCGTCAACCGTTAAGTCATAATGCACCACTCTAGCCTAAGGGGGGGGGGAGGAGGGGCCCATGCTGGTCAGAACCAGCCACGGGTAAGGGGAGGAAAGGGGGTTCTCACGTCGTGGTCGTCATTGTCTTCGTCATCGTTCGTGGTGTCATTGTCGTCATCGTCGCCGGAGGGGCGTCAAGGGAAGGGGGCAAGGTCCCCGACGATGATCGCCAGAGTTCGCCTCTATTTTCGGGGAGTAAAATACTTCCATTCATACTAGCTGATGTTTGCGAGGTGGACTTTTTCTCTTGAATCGCCTTTTACGATTAGCAGAGCCATGCTCTGGGCCAATGCTACCCCGGCCCAGTTGGGGGTTGCCCAATGTAAGGAAATGTCAAGTAAAAACGAACACCAAAGTCTGCGTGAGAAACAGAGCGCTTCAACCGGTTTGGTCATATTGCGCCGCCTGAGATATTAAAAATTGTTTATGGCGTGTTTGATGATTATTTTGTTTTCTTAGTTGATAAATGAAAAGAAAATTATGGTGGTTATAGTAATAGCAAAAGAAAAAAATATTTAATTTAATGGAAATAAATAAATAAAGATAATGTGTTTTGATGTGACTTTAATTATGTTAAATAAATTACTTTGAATGAGAAATTTAGAATGTTTGTAGCCGTTATCATATGATAGAATTTCTTCATATGATTTTTTTTTGTTTATTTGGATTTAGGACGCGTCAACCGTTAGGTCATAATGCACCACTCTAACCTAGGGGGGGGAAGGACCCATGCTGGTCAGAACCAGCCATGGGTAGGGGGAAAAAGTGGGGTTCTCACGTCGCCGGTCGTCATCGTCTTTGTCATCGTTCGTTGTGTCATTGTCGTCATAGTCGTCAAAGGGTTTTAAAGGGGAAGGGGCAAGGTCCCCGATGACGATTGCCAGAGCTCGCCTCTATTTTCGGGGAGTAAACTTCTACCCTTCATTCTAGCTGATGTTTGCGAAGGTGACTTTTTCTCTTGAATCGCCTTTTACGATTAGCAGAGCCATGCTCTGAGCCTATTCTACCCCGGGCCCAGACGGGGGGAGAGATCAAATTGCGTTGGACTTTGATTGCTCGGTATTTGGAAGGTAATCAAGAAAGATAAAACTAACTAGCAAAAATACTCTTGCAACATAATAATAAAAATGTTTTGTCAAAAGAGCCCGGAAGTAGTATCATCGACGTGAGAAATTAGGGCGCTTCAACCGGCTAGGTCATATTGCGCCGCGTAAGATATTGAAAATTATTAGTAAGTATATAATAACTATATATATTTTTCTAAAGGGGACGAACGTAAGGGGTGACGCGGGGAGATGCGGGTTGGACAGGCTTATGCTGGTCAGAACCAGTACAAGCAAGGGGAGGGCATGGCAGCTAATGCCGAGTCAAGGTGTGTCTTCCTTGGCAGAACGGCGAAACCTCTTGATGGGTATGAACGCAATGAAAATTAAAGCTATGCCTAACAATCCATCAAATCAGGATGTTTTCAATACGACGACTTAAGAAACTAGGGCGCATCAACCGGTTAGGTCATATTGCATCGCCTGTGATACAGAAAGTTGATGAGATGAGTTAATGGTGTGTTTGATGATTAGATTGTTTTCTAAGTGTATTAATAACAAAATAAAGTGATGATGATGAAAGTAATAGCAAAATAAAAGATATGTAAGCGAATGAAAATAAAGAAATTAAAGATATGTGTATGATGTGAATAATTTTTTTAAATAGATTACTATGGATGTTATAGTGATAGCAAAAAAAATAGCAAGAAACAAATAATGGGAATGGAAAAAAGAAATTAAAGAAATGTGTATATTAATTGAATTTGTTACATTACTTTTGATGAGATTTTTGGTTTATTTGGATTAAGGAGTCGTCAATCGTTAGGTCATAATGCACCACCCTAGTCTAGGGGATGGGGAGGAGGGGCCCATGCTGGTCAGAACCAGCCACGGGTTCGGGGAGGAAAGGGGATTTCTCCCGTCGCGGTCGTCATCGTCTTTTTCATCGTTCGTTGTGTCATTGTCATCGTCGTCGGGGAGGTCGTCAAGGGAAGGGGGAGTTGTCCCCGACGACGATTGCCAGAGCTCGCCTCTAGTTTCGGTGAGTAATATACTCCCCCTTACTAGCTGAGGTTTGCGAGGTGGACTTTTTCTCTAGAATCTCCTTGACGATTAGTAGAGCCATGCTCTGGGCCAGTTCTACCCCGGGCCCAGACAAGATTCTTATCTGGTTTAACGTTAGGTCATAATGCGCCACTCTACCACAGGGGATATGGGGAGGTAGGGCGCATGTTGGTCAGAAACAGCCACAGGTATTTTTTGGTTATCTGGAGTGGTATACGCATCACCACTCTTACCTAGGGGGGGGGGGGGCATGCTGATCAGACCCAGCCACGGGTAAGGGGAGGAAAGGGGGTTTCTCAAGTCGCGGTCGTCATCGTCTTTGTCATAGTTCATTGTATCATTGTCATCGTCGTCGGGGAGGTCGTCAAGGGAAGGGGGCAAGGTCCCCGACGACGATTGCCAGAGCTCGTCTCTATTTTCAAGGAGTAAAATACTACCCTTCATACTAGCTGGTATTTGCGAGGTGGACTTTTTCTCTTGAATAGCCTTTTACGATTAGCAGTCGAGCTATTCTCTGAGCCAATTCTACCCCAGGCCCAGACGGGGGCATAGCCACGGGTATAAGAAGAACTTTTCTTAGTTTGTTTGGATTAAGGGCAAGTCAACCGTAAGGACATCATGCGCCACTCTAGCCTAGGGGATATGGGGACGTGGGGCCCATGCTGATCGGTACCAACCACGGGTAAGAGGAGGAGGGGGGGTTCTCACGTCGCGGTCGTCATTGTCTTTTTTTTGTTTAATTGGATTTAAGAACGCGTCAACCGTTAGGTCATAATGCACCACTCTAGCCTATTTATTTATTTGTTTATTTATTTATTTATTTATTTAGCCTCTTATTTAAATTTAAGGGTGGTGGGGAGGTGGGGCCCATGCTGGTCAGAACCAGCCACGGGTAAGGGAGAAAGGGGGTTTCTAACGTCGCAATCGTCATCGTCTTTGTCATCATTCGTTGTGTCATTGTCATCGTCGCCGGGGGGTCGTCAAGGGAAGAAGGCAAAGTCCCCGACGACGATTGCCAGAGCTCGCCTCTAGTTTCGGGAAGTTTCGGGAAGTAAGCTCTTTCTAGCTGATGTTTGCGAGGTTGACTTTTTCTCTTGAATCGCCTTTTACGATTAGCAGAGCCATGCTCTGGAGCAATTCTTTCCCGGGCCCAAACGGAAGTCATTGTCTTTGTCAACGAACAATGACGATCATTGTCTTTGTCATCTTCATTGTTCGTTGTGTCATTGTCATCGTCGTCGGGGATTTTTTTTTGTTTATTTGGATTAAGGCCGCGTCAACCGTAAGGTCATAATGCACCAATCTAGCCTAGGGTATATGGGGAGGAGCGGCTTATTTTTTGGGTTTGTTTTGATTAAAGACGCGTCAACCGTTAGGTCATAATGGACCACTCTAGCCAAGAAGACTTACGGAGGAGGGGCCAATTCTGGTCAGAACCAGCACGGGTGAGGGGGAGGAAGGGGTTTTTCTCACGTCGCGGTCGTCACCGTCTTTGTCATCGTTCGTTGTGTCTTTGTCATCGTCGATGAGGAGGTCGTCAAAAGAAGGGGGAGGTGTACCCGACGACAATTGCCAGAGCTAGCCTCTGGTTTCGGGGATAAATATACTTCCCTCTCGGTAGCTGCTGTTTGCGAGGAAGACGTTTTCTCTTGAATGGCCTTTTACGATTAGCAGAGCCTCTGAGCCAAATTCTACACCGAGTCCTGACAGGGGAACAACTAAAGTAGGAAAAAGAATTACAAAATTAAAGATGATGATAAAAATGATACCCTATAGATCGTCATTCAACTCGTTTTTTTTTTTTAAATAATAAAATAAATATGAGTTGAATGGAGATCTAGAAGGTTATCATTTTATAAAACTCAAATAAGTTTTCAACAAGCGAATATGAAAAGTTTTTCCGCTACCTTTAAAGAGTTTAAAACTAATGGTTTATTTGGATTAAGGACGCGTCAACCGTTAGGTCATAATGCACCACTTTAGCCTAAGGGGGGTGGGGAGGAGGAGCCCATGCTTGTCAGAACCAGCCACGGGTAAGGGGAGGAAGGGGGGTTTCTCACGAAGCGGTCGTCATAGTCTTTGTCATCGTTCGTTGTGTCATTGTCATCGTCGCCGGGGGGTCGTCAAGGGAAGGGGGCAAAGTCCCCGACGACGATTGCCAGAGCTCGCCTCTAGTTTGGGGAGTAAGATACTCCGCTCTTACTAGCTGATATTTGCGAGGTGGCCTTTTGCTCTTTAATCGCCTTTTACGATTAGCAGAGCCATGCTCTGGGCCAATTCTACCCCGGGCCCAGACAGGGTTTAAAACTAATGTTTTAGAATGTTGTATTAAAGAATCCAATAGTCTTCGAAAGACTTCACTCTACTTATAAGACTAAGGTATGACGCCAACGTGAGAAACTATGGCTTGTTAACCGGTTAACTTAAAGAAATGTGTATGATGTGAATTAAATGTTGTTAAATAGATTACTTTAGTTGAGAAATTTAGAAAGTTTGTCGCAGTTATCATATTATGATAGAAGTTCTTCAAATGATTGGTAGAGATCAAATCGCGTAAACAAAACATCATATTTGGTACATTCGGTTAGCATATGATGAACGGTTAAAGATACATCATATTCATATGTATCACATCTGGGAATAACCTTTTCTCTGGTTAAGAGTTAGCCGTGAGTTAGACGTGTGTGGCCTATTCGAATTCTGGACAAAAGGTACTTCCAACCTAGTTGTCAATTTTAGAATCATCTGTGAATACTAAAGAACACATTTGATGTTAATGGCAAATCATTCTAAAATTAATTTTGTATACACTATCGCAAGTTGAGTTTCAATCAAAACGACAAAGGTCGAATATAATAATCGACTCTGTTGTTAACCAGAGCGGGTTAATGCTCAAAACAAGATTAAAAACTTTTTGCATATTACATTCTATAAAATTAAATAATAGTTTATATCACAAGCTTAAAAAAGTTAGTGTGGAAATATTTATAAAACTGGCTACTTGCTCGAGTCCCCTGTCAGGCTCGAAGCCACCGCCGTATTTATAGCAATAACTTCCAACGTCTCTTTTTAGCACGCAGCACTTTATAAAGGTGGTGCCTTCGAAATAACGGAAGCTAAAAATTGTCACGCCCTTAAAAGGAGTTTCCGATTTCCGTCCCGTCTTTCAACTCCCCACTCCCCTTTATTCCTTTACTTCCCGCCTTACAACGACCGGGTAACTCACATTCACCCTGATTCATCCATCACAGCGCCAGGAACGACGGGTTTTCAAATTTCAACTTCACATTGACATTTCCATTAGGTCTACGCGTCTGCAAAAAACTGTGACTAGGAGAAAATAAAAGTTTTTATGCAGATAGTTCAGGTGTCTTGAATCAAAAGGTGTTATAAAATCGAACAAGTATGAATAAAAGTTCAGAGATTGATAGCGTCACAGGCAAAGGGTGCAAAACGAATAGTGGGGAAAATGGGGATGGGATACTTTGTATTCCGAAGTGGAAATCTGAACTTATAGGAGCAAGCTTTAAAGAGGAAGCGGCAAGTTTAAACAAGACAGAAGCAATTAAAGCATGCAAAAAAACCCAAAAATTTTTCGCTTTTAAACGCTATTTGAACAATCCGTAAGATGCTTTGTATTCTTATTTGGTTATGTCAGTATAATCGCACTCTACCATAGAAGATTGGGGAGGTGAGGCCATGTGGTCAAAAAAACAGCACGGGGTAGGAGAAGAGTTATTTTAAATTTGGTTGGATAAAGGGCGCGTCAACCGTTTGGACACAATGCGCCACTCTAGTCTAGGAGATAATATGGGAAGTGGGGTTCAGCTGATCAGCCCCAACCAAGGGGGGGGAAGGAAAGGGGGGGGGTTTCACTTTGGGTCGCATTCTTCGTCATCTATCGTTTGTTTGTCATGTCATCGTCGGGGGGATTTTGTCAAGGGAATAGGGGGGTTTTCCCCAAACGCGTTTTCCTGGGCACGGTCTAGTTTCGGGGAGTAATATATCCATTTTTACTACTGAATTTTCAAGGGGGACTTTATCTCTTGAATTGAACGTTAGCAGACCCAAATTGGGCCAATTTACCCCGGGCAAAAACGGGGAGGGAGAGTCTCGGGATTTTAATTTAAAAAGCTTACGGGGAATTAGAAGACACCTTTTGGGGAACTGGGGTTTATTTGGATTAAGGACGCGTAACCTTGGGTATAAGCACTTTCCCAAAAACTGGGGAATAGGGAGAAAGGGCCCGGCGGTAAAAAACCAACCTTTGGAAAGGGGAAAAAAGGGTTTTCCGTCGCGGACGTTTTTTTCTTTGTCGTCTTTTGTTGGTATTGCATCGGGGGAGGTAAACGATTGCCAGAGCTCGCACCTAGTTTTGGGGGAAATTTAACCCCCTTTTTTACTAGCGGGTTTTTCTTTTTTTTTGTTTTTTTAAATTTTGGATTAGGACGCGTAACCGTTGGGGGCATAAGCACCACTCTAACCAGGGGGAGGCATGCTGGTCAGAACAAGCCATGGGTGGGGGGAGAAAAGGGGGGTTCTCCGTCGCGGCATCATTGACTTTGTCATCGTTGTGGGAATTGTCGCATCGTCGTCGAGGGGTCGTCAAGGGAAGGGGAAAACGTCCTCGACGCGACCCCCAGGGCTCCCTCTAGATTCGGGGAGTAATATATCCCTTTTCATACTAGCTGAGTTTGCGAGGGGGATTTTTTCTCTTAAATCGCCTTATCGATTAGCAGAGCTATGCTCTGGGCCGTTCTTTTTGTCTTTGTCGTGTGTCGTCGGGAGGTCGAAAGGCAAAGGAAGGGTTTTTTTTTACTATTATCGAAGTCATTTCCAATTTAGAGTTAAGTGTGAGTAACAGTAGCAAAAGACGACGTGGACACGGGGCGTTTCAACCGGTTGGGTTTATATTGCGACGTTTGTAAAGAAATTTGATCAGATGAGTTACTGGTGGTTTTTTGATGATATATTTTTTTTTAAGTGTAAAATAAAAAAATAAAAGATGATGATGATAGTAATAGCAAAAAAAATTTAAAATAGTGAATGAAATTTAAAAACAAATTAAAAAATGTTTTGATGTGAGCAAAAATTTTTTTAAATTGTTACTTTGGATGAAAATTTAGAAAAATTTTGTAGCCGTATTTGGTTTTTTGGGGTTTAGGAGCGCAACCTTAGGTCAAATGCACCACTCTAACCTAAGGGGGGGGGGGGAAGGAAGGGCCCATGGGTCAGAACCAGCCCGGGCAGGGGGAGGAAGGGGGGTTTTCTCACTCGCGGCGTCCGTCTTTGTCATCGTTTTTTGTGTCATTTTCATCGTCGTCGGGGAGGTCGTCAAGGAAGGGGGCGGGTCCCCGACGGACGTTGAGAGTTTGCCTTATTTCGGGTTTAAAATATCCCCCTTTTTGCTGATTTTGCGAGGTGACTTTTTTTCTTGAATCGCCTTTTTCGTTTTGGGAGATCCAGCTCTGGCCAATTCTCCCCAGGCCCCTTTTTGGATTAAGGAGCGTCAACCGTTATCAGAAAACACCAATCTGGGGGGGGGGGGGGGGAGGAAAAACCCCTCCTGGTCCGAATCAGCCACGGGTAAGGGAAAGGGGTTTTTTTTTTTTTTATTTGGTTTTTGGGCGCGTCAAACCGTTAGGGCATAATGCACACTCTAACCTAAGAAGGGGGGGGGAGGGGGGCCCCCTGCTTGGGCAGATCCAGCCACTGGAAAGGGGGGGAAAGGGGGGTTTCACGTGCGGTCGTCAATGTCTTTTTCATCGTTTTGGGGTGTCATTGTCGTCATCGTCGTCAAGGGGGCGTCAAGGGAAGGGGGCAAGGGCCCCCACGACGATTTCCAGAGCTCGCCTTTGTTTTGGGTAAGTAAAATAATACCCTTCCACAAGCGATGTTTCGAGGTGGACTTTTCTTTGAATCGCCTTTTACGATAACAAAGCCATGCTTTGGGCCAATTCTTCCCCCAAAAATCAGACGGGGGGGGTTAGGTTAAATTAAGCATGGATTGAAGTTAATGAAATGAGTTTGTTGTGACAAGTACTAGTTTTATTTTAAAGTGTGTTTACATATCTACAAATCTTGTTAAATTTCAATCTAGTTCGAGGCTGAGAAACCGCTTAGGTCTAATGCGCCGCCGGGAAAAAATCGGTAAAAATCTTTGAATTTAAATGCAAATTTTTTATTACATGGAATTCTAAAACAAATTTTGTATAAAATCATTTTAAAAGGTGATTTTTAAAAATTTGGGGAAATTAAAAAGGGTTAGATAAAATATTTGGTAATTGGTTTTTTTTTCTGTGGAAAACACAATAAGTGGTGAACATGGGACATTTAAAAAGTTGATTAACAATGGGAAAAAATAAAACCCCAATTTGGTTTTTTTAAACCCTTATCTGTTTTTTTTGGGAAAAAAAGCATTTTAAAGTTGCCAGTTGTTTAAGATTTGAAAAAAATAATTTGGAAAAATTGCGCGTGAACCGTAGGGCAAATGCCCCACTATTTCCTAGCCCTTGGGATATGGGAAGGACTTTTTTTTTTTGTTTCAGCAACCCTTAGGTAAATCACCACTCTGCCCAGGGGGGGGGGGGGGGGGGAAGGAGCCCCCCTTCATGCGGTCCCGAACCAGCCGCAGTCATTGTCGTAAAATTTTTTGCCACGTTTGTTGGGCATTGTCATCGCGTCGGAGGGTCGTCAAGGGGGAAGGGGGAAGTTCCCCCCACGACGATTGCCAGAGCTCGCTCTATTTACAGGGGGTAAATATATTTATATAGTGATGTTTTCGAGGGGATTTTCTCTTTAATCGCCCTTTTTTCGATTAGAGAGCCCTGTTGGGATTTTACTCCGGGCTAGACGGGGCGGACGAGAAGACGGGTATCCTGGTCACAAAAGCTACAGTAAGTTGTAGGTGGAGGAAGTGGGGGTTCTCAAATCACGGTCGTCATTGCCTTTTGTTATCGTTTCGGGGTTCATTGTCGTCTTGTCGTCGTTTGCGTCGTCTTTGTCTTCGTGTCGGGGAGGCCCGTAAAGGGGAAGGGGGAGGTGTCCCCGACGATGATTGACAGAACTCGCCTTTAGTTTCGGGAAGTAATATACCACCAGTCTTACTTGCTGATGTTTGCGAGGTGGACTTTTTTGAATCGCCTTTAAAACGGTGGGGGAAAGCCATGCTCTGTGCCAAATTCTTCCCGAGCCCAGACGGGTTGATAAAAGTACAAGTTATTTCTTGATTAAACTTTACACAGTCCGCAGTTTTTTTCAATACTTTGGTTTATTCTATCACTAAGAACAGGCGACTACACCTATTATCGATCCACCCTGGTTGTTTTACCTATTTTACATCATGCATCACTTCTTGTATGCCCCATTTTCATTGCTTTACTGCACAAATTTAAATTTAAAATTTAACTAACAATGCTAGCGAACAGGAGTTTACTCAAAACAAAATATAATAGCATGTTACAAGGGTGTACAAGGTACACTCGGAAAAAAGTTTCCTCTTATAAACCCCGCGCAGTCGATAATAAAACTGCAATAATGTATACAAATATATTCATGATTTTATTTTGTGTGGATTATTTGGATTAAGGTCGCGTCGACCGTTAGGTCATATTGCACTATTCTAGCCTAAGGGGGGGGTGGGAGGGAGTGGCCCATGCTGGTCAGAACCAGCCACAGGTAAGGGGGGGAAGGGGGGGTTTCTCACGTCGCGGTCGTCATTGTCTTTGTCTTTGTCATCGTTCGTTGCGTCATTGTCATCGTCGTCGGGGGGTCGTCAAGGGAAAGGGGCAAGGTCCCGACGACGATTGCCAGAGCTCGCCTCTAGTTGGGGAGTAAGATACTCTGCTCTTTCTAGCTGATGTTTCCCGAGGTGGACTTTTTCTTTTGAATCCCCTTTTACGATTAGCGAGCCATGCTCTGGGCCAATTCTCCCAATTTCTACCACCAAAGTGTTTTCAATAATGAATTGCTGATTATAAAAAAACATTGCATTGTATTTCCCTCGAATGTGGAAGAGGATTAAGTGGGTTCTTACCCAAAAAGTTGTGTTAAAAAAATAACGTTTTTTAATATAACTAAATTTGGTTAAACCAATTATTTCGAATGAGGAATTAAGTCCATTTTTCGCCGTTGTCGTATTCTTAAATTACATAATCACTGCATCTTTCCTAAAAGATACCCACCACCGGAAGTCGATGATATATTTACTCCCTGGCCCGGGTTCGCAAACGCTCACCAATATCAATTTATATTCGGAAGCTAAATTTTATCATAGGTGATCGAATTCTATTTTCAATCGACTGTAGGCCTACGTTAGGTGACGTTTTGACGCGAGTGAATTGAAGCATCGGACACAACAACGTTATAACACTGTTAATAATTTCCGCATAAACGTCCGTCGACGATATAATATAATATATTATTCACATAATCAATGAAGAGTTAAATAGACTGTACAAATGGCTAGTCAAAAACAAACAGAAGCTTAATGCAAGCAAATCAAAATGTATGTTAATAAAAGTTATAAAAAGTGGACTTAATAATGATACGATGCAGGGCTCACATGAAGATATTGTCATAAATGGTGTGAAACTAGGAATGGTCAATGAAATAAAATACTTAGGATGCATATTAGATGATCAACTTAGTTTTGCTAACCATACTTAATATATTCAAAGTAAAATAAGTAAGAAAATAGGCTTCCTGTATAGAATGACAAGGTATCTTTCACCTTGGTCTATTGATTTAGTTTATAAAACTATAATTCTACCACATTTTCAGTATTGTAGTACAATTATGTTTGGGATATCTGAAATGATAAAAGTAAATTACAGTGTCTACAAAATAAAGCTATTGGGATTGTTCTTAAATGTGGTAGATAGTACTAGGATTACAAGTATAAGTAAGTCTTTAAATTGGTTAACTGTAAGGCAAAATATAATATTTAATAGTAGAATTTTTATATATAAACTAAAGAATAAGTTTCTCCCGGGATACTTTGATAATTTACTACAATTAAGAAAAGACGTTCGTGGACATTTCTTAACAAACAATGATGGTTTCAATTTTAGAAGAGTGAAGAAAACAGTACACACAAAAACCCTATTAGGTGGAGGGATGATAGAATTAACTAAACTTCCAAAAGGAGTAGACAGAAAGAATCATTGAGTAAGTTTAAAAGAAAATGTAGACAGCATGTAATCAACTATGTACTGAACTAGTAAGGCCATAAGCCATGCATCGGTCGTAGTTTCTATCTAATAGATATGTTTCAGGGCGCGTCAACCGATAGGTCAAAATGCGCCAAGGGGAAGCAGAGAGGTAAGTTTGTTTATTTGGATTAAGGACGCGTCAACCGTTAGGTCATAATGCACCACTCTAGCCTAAGGGGGAGGGGGGGGGGAGGAGGGGCCATGCTGGTCAAAACCAGCCACGGGTAAGGGGAGGAAGGGGGGTTTCTAACGTCGCGGTCGTCATCGTCTTTGTCATTGTTCGTTGTGTCATTGTCATCGTCGCCGGGCGGTCGTCAAGGGAAGGAGGCAAGGTCCCAGACGACGATTGCCAGAGCTCGCCTCTAGTTTCGGGGAGTAAGATCCGCTCTGTCTAGCTGATGTTTGCGAGGTGGACTTTTTCTCTTGAATCGCCTTTCCGATTAGCAGAGCCATGCTCTGGGCCAAATTCTACCCCGGGCCCAGACGGGAGACCAAGACGAGTCATCACACGAAGGATTTACCGTATAAAGTTCTTGTGGGATACCTACCTCAATTTAGATGTGAGCCAAGTCCCATGCGATGTTTCACCTGTCTAAGATTTGGACACACTAAGAATGTTTGCAAATCCGAACCCATTTGCAGGAATGTGGCCTAAAATCTCATGGCGAAGCGCTAAGTACAAATCCAAGCAAGTGCGTCAATTATTGAAGTTGTCCGCATGCTTCTTTTTCCCGTGACTGTCCTAGATGGACGGAAGAAAAGAAGATATGTGACGACGACGTGAGAAACTAGGGCGCTTCAACCGGTTAGGTCATATTTCGCCGCCTGTGAATGAAAGTAAATGAGAAGAGTTAATGCAGGTATGTTTGATGATTAGATTGTTTTCTAAGTGTATAAATAACAAAATAAAATGATGATGATGATGAAAGTAATAGCAAAATAAAAGTTATGTATGTGAATGAAAAGAAAAAAAAGAAAGAAATGTGTATGATGTTAATTAAATTTTGTTAAATAGATTACTATAGATGAGAAATTTAGAAAGTTTGTCGCCGTTATCATATGATAGAAGTTCTTCATATGATCGGGAGAGATCAAATTGCGTGCGCAAGGCATCATATTTGGTACATTCTGCTAGCATATGATGTACGGTTAAAGGTACATCACATGTGTCACATATGGGAATAACCTTTTCTCTGGTTAAAATATATCCGTGAGTTAGGCGTGTGTGGCCTATACGAAGTCTAGGTAAAACCACCTCTTCTCTACGTGAGAGTCGAGAAGTATTTTTTTTCTGGTTTAAATGGATTAAGAACGCGTCAACCGTTAGGTCATAATGCACCACTCTATAGCCTAGGGGATATGGGCAGGAGGGGCCCATGCTGGTCAAAACCAGCCACGGGTATAAGGGGAGGAATGGGAAGAGAATTATTAGGATTCCTTACCCAAAAAAACAGCCCATCCACGTCGTCACTACATGATGTGGAGGATCCGACATTAGATTAAAATCCTTTTAATGTTCTAAAAACCGATAAAGTAAAAAATGACGTGAGCAACTAGGGCGCTTCAACCGGTTAGGTAATATTGCGCCGCCTTGCTGA
Source organism: Sweltsa coloradensis (assembly GCA_024449915.1). Taxonomy (NCBI): domain Eukaryota; kingdom Metazoa; phylum Arthropoda; class Insecta; order Plecoptera; family Chloroperlidae; genus Sweltsa; species Sweltsa coloradensis. Next base: position 21,245 of record JAMZAV010001931.1, on the reverse strand, counting down.
GATGAGTTAATGGTGTGGTCAATGATTATATTGTTTTCCAAGTGTGTATACAACAAAATAAAGTGATGGTAGTGATAGTAATAGCAAAACAATAGTTATTTATTGAAATGGAAATAAATAAATTTAAGTTTTTTGGTTTATTTGGATTAAGGACGCGTCAACGGTTAGGTCATAAGGCACCACTCTAGCATAAGGGGTATGGGGAGGAGGGGCCCATGCTGGTCGGAACCAGCCACGGGTATTTTTTGTTACATAAATTGCTTTGAATGAATGAATTTCCAAGTGTTTATGTAAGAAAAGAAAATGATGATGATCGTAATAGCAAAACAAAAGTTATTTATGTGAATGGATATAAAGAAATTAAAAAAATGTGTATGGTGTGAATGAAATATTGTTAAATAGATGACTTCGGATGAGAAATTTAGAAAGCTTGTCGCCCTTTTTATATGATAGATACGTCTCAACGTAGAAAGAACTAATTTTCAGTCAATAAATTATGAAGTATTGTCTCAAGACGCTATGTCAAGGTACATTCTTGTCCAAGTCGGCAAATCGACCGTGCAATCGAAAGTGTACACTCGTTTTTTTTGTCTATTTGGATTAAGGGCGCGTCAACCGTTAGGTCATAATGCAGCTTTCTAGCTTAGGGGATATGGGGAGGAGAGGCCCATGCTGGTCAGAACCAGCCACGGGTATGGGGCAGATGAAGTATTGTCTCAAGACGCTATGTCAAGGTACATTCTTGGTCCAAGTCGGCAAATCGACCGTGCAATCGAAAGTGTACACTCGTTTTTTTGTCTATTTGGATTAAGGGCGCGTCAACCGTTAGGTCATAATGCAGCTTTCTAGCTTAGGGGATATGGGGAGGAGAGGCCCATGCTGGTCAGAACCAGCCACGGGTATGGGGCAGATGGGGTTCTCACGTCGCGGTCGCCATCGTCTTTTACATGTAGGGCCTACACATCGATGTCCAGTATTCGCGTGCGGTGCGGGAAGTTTCCTTACGTACTACAGTTTATGTTTACGAGATTAGCGTCCTCTCTTTTCTCACATTCTTCGAACGGCAGAGATATGCCCGTGCCTATACAGACGGGTGCACAACTTACAAAGCTCATGTGAACCCTACAACGGGCAAACTTACGGAAAAAGTATTATATTTAGTCAACTAAACGTGAAGATACAAAATAGTAATAACTTGCCTTGGGTGTACAAACATTTACACTTATGATCAACGCTAGATAATATCTAGTATTCAAGAACTTTTTCGCTGTATTTTGTTCAACCCCCTCATCAACTTTAACATGCCCAACATTCACAAGACATCATCACAAACAGAAATAAATTTCAGCTGAAAATGACACATTCAAAATTTCCATTTTTCACCAATTAAATCCCCCCAATTCGTCTCCCGATTAGTCAAATTACGAAACTTTATAACTTAGACGATATCCAGGATCGTGTATTAAGTTTAGTGAAAGTTTGGAGTTTATTTCCTATATATAGACGATTTAGCAACATTACGGCGGGAAAGTTTGTTGGCCCTTAGTTCGTCATTTTATCTATCTGAGAGTTCGGGATCGTCGTGGCGCTAGAATGGGATGGCCGGAGATCACTAGCAATCATCTCTGACACCCCCTCCCCCTCACCTCCTGACACCACCGCCCAACAAACTCGTTCCAAGAAGCAACGAAGGTAGTTCCGAGTTTGAGGTGTATATAACAGCCTCGAATAACCGGATTGCAGTTCCAATCACTGACATCGACGAGAGAAACTAGGGCGCTTCAACCGGTTAGGTCATATTGTGTCGCCTGTGATAATGAAAATTGATAAGATGAGTTAATGGTGTGTTTGATAATTAGATTCTTTTCTAAATGTATAAGTAACAAAATAAAAAGATGATGATGGTAGTAAAAGCAAAAAAAGGTTATGTATGAATAAAAATAAAGAAATGAAAGAAATGTGTATGATGTGAATAAAATTTAGTTAGATTTCTTTGGATGAGAAATTTAAAAAGTTTGTCGCCGTTATCATATGATAGAAGATTGTTGGAACCACATATAATCGACGTGAGAAACTAGGGCGCTTCAACCGGTTTGATCGTATTGCGCCGCCTGTGATATACAAAGTTATTGAAATGAGTTAATGGTGTGTTTGATGATTATTGTTTTCTTAATTGTATATTTGGAAAATAAACAAGTAATTGATGATAGCTAAACATAAATTATTTGTTTGAATGGAAAAAATAAATAAAGGAAATGTGTTAGATGTGGATTAAATTTGATATTAGGTTTATTTGGATTAAGGACGCGTCAACCGTTAGGTCATAATGCACCACTCAAGCCTAAGAAGGGGGGGGAGGAGGGACCCATGCTGGTCAGAACCAGCCACGGGTAAGGGGAGGAAGGGGGTTTCTCACGTCACGGTCGTCATCGTCTTTGTCATCGTTCGTTGTGTCATTGTCATTTTCGCCAGGGGGTCGTCAAGGAAGGGGCAAGGTCCCAGACGACGAATGCCAGAGCTCGCCTCTAGTTTCGGGGAGTAAGATATTCTGCTCTTTCATAGCTGATGTTCGCGAGGTGGACTTTTCTCTTGAATCGCCTTTACGATTAGCAGAGCCATGCTCTGGGCCAATTCTACCCCGGGCCCAGACGGGGGGGGGGGGGGGGCAGACGGGGTATAAATTTGACGGGGTACAAATTTGATAAATAAATTACTCGGAATGCAAAATTTTTCATGATTGGGAGAGAACAATTTGCGTGTGCTTAAGGCATCATATATATTGGTACATTCTGCTAGCATGTGATGTACAGTTAAAGGTAAAATCACAAGTGTCACATCTGGGAATACATTCCTTTTCTCTGGGTAAGAGATATCATTGAGTTAGACGTGTGTGGCCTATTCGAATTCTGGACTCTACCACCTCCTCTCTACGTGAGAGTCGAGAGGCAGGAGGACGATTCTTGGATTAATTAAGTTGAAGGGCGCTACAACCGTCAGGTTATAATGTACCACTCTAGCCAAGGGAGTTTTTTTTGTTTATTTGGATTAAGGACGCTTCAACCGTTAGGTCATAATGCACTACTCTAGTCTAAGGGTGTTGGGGAGGAGGGGCCCATGCTTAGCAGAAACCAGCCACGGGTAAGGGGAGGAGGATGGAAGGGGGGTTTCTCACGTCGCGGTCGTCATCGTCTTTGTTTGGTTTATTTGATTAAGGACGCGTCAACCATTAGGTCATAATGCACCACTCTAGCCTAAGGGGGGTGGGGAGGAGGAGCCCATGCTGGTCAGACCCAGCCACGGGTAAGGGGGGTAAAGGGGGTTTCTCACGTCGCGGTCGTCATCGTCTTTTGTCATCGTTCGTTGTGTCATTGTCATCGTCGCCGGGGGGTCGTCAAGGGAAGGGGGCCAAGTCCCCGACAACGATTGCCAGAGCTCGCCTCTAGTTTCGGGAGAAGATACTCCGCTCTTTCTAGCTGATGTTTGCAAGGTGGACTTTTTCTCTTGAATCGCCTTTTACGATTAGCAGAGCCATGCTCTGGGCCAAATTCTACCCCGGGCCCAGATGGAGGAGGGGAGGAGGAGCTCATGCTGGTCAGAAAAGCCACGGGTAAGGGGAGGAAGGGGTGTTTCTCACGTCGCGGTCGTCATCGTCACTGTCACCGTTCGTGTGTCATAGTTGCCGTCGGGAGGTCGTCAAGGGAAGTGTTCATCTACTTTCGGAAAGTACTTCCATATTACTAGCTGATGTTTGCGAGATGGACTTTTTCTCTCAAATCTCTTTTGACGATTACCAAAGCCATGCTCTGGGAGAATTCTACTCCGGGCCCAGACGGGGAACAAGATGAAGCGATGTGTATACGAAATTAAGATTTCCAAAATATATCCACAGAGTAGACCCAACATAAACCTGTTTAACATGCGTGATTGGATAATATGTTAAACAGAATATCAAAACAAAGCCTTTATATTTCAGTTCGTTTACTATTCATGACATTCCCTACTCACAAACGGATGCTGCCTCGAATGGTGCATTACAAGTATAGACGGATGTGCGAAGCCAGAGCGAGCTTCAATACGACAAGGTATTCCCGTACAAATTGTGTTTGGGAGTGAAAGAGGTAATGCAAATAGGGTGATGCAAATAGGGTGAACTAAGTGACAGTGTTGGCTCGAGCGTTAAGTGCGCGACTCTGCTTCGGGAGGTCCTGGATTCAAATCCCGTCGAAACCGGCAATCCTGACTGAAGGTTTTTTTCGAGGTTTTCCTCAGTCGTTAATGCGAATGCAAGAGATTGAGTCCACTTGAACAGCCGTCGGATTTTTTTAAAATTTTGATTAAGGACGCGTCAACCGTTAGGTCATAATGCACCACTCTTAGCCTAGGGGATATGGGGAGGAGGAGCCCATGCTGGTCAGAACCAGCCACGGGTAGGGGAAGGAAGGGTGTTTTCTCACGGGGCGGTCTCATTGTCTTTGTCATCGTTCGTTGTGTCATTGTCATCGTCGTCGGGGAGGACGTCAAGGGAATGGAGGTGTCGCTCACGACGATTGCCAGATTTTTTTGGGGGTTTATTTGGATTAAGAACGCGTCAAGGCAAAAGCAGCTAGGTGGGTGATGGGTGCAGATTTTTTTTTTGGATTAAGGAGCGTCAACCGTTAGGTCATAATGCACCACTCTACCTAGGGGGGATGGGGGGGTGGAGGGAGGGTTCATGCTGGTCAGAACCAGCCACGGATAAGGGGGGTCTCACGTCGCTGTCGTCATTGTCTTCGTCATCGTTCGAGGTGTTATAGTCGTCATCGTCGTCGAGGCCCTCAAGGGAAGGGGGCAAGGTCCCCAACGACGTTAGCTAGAGCTCGCTTCTAGTTTCAGGGAGTTAATCTACTCCCCTCTTACTAGCTGATGTTTGCGAGGTGGAGAACGAGACATTAAAGTGCCAAGGAATTTTTAGCTGAAAGATCTATGGGTTGGCTAATTTAGTTCAAGGGCGGGTAAGCCGTTACCTTACGGATGGGATAGGACAGACCCATAATAACAATCAGAGTTCGTCGTTGTCAAGGACTGCCGATAAGGGGACAGGGGAGTACCTGTCAGAGTTTTGTGTTCCTCTGGCATTAGGGAGAGTCAAACCTTAAAGAGTGCTTGCTATTACTCCATTCTTTTAAATTTACTTCCTATAGGGTATAACAAAAAACTTATATTACGATGTTTAATAATATTTTGTACCTGTTTCATTAAACGAAATTTTAGGGGTTTACCCTGAAAAAAAATGTATAGGTACCTATGTAGATCGACGTGAAAAACTAGGGCGCTTCAACCGGGTAGGTCATAATATTGCGCCGCCTGTGATAACGAAAGTTGATGAGATGAGTTAATGGTGTATTTATTTTTATTTTTTATTTTTATTTCATTTAATTAACGTCTATCCTATTCAGTTATAAAAACTGATTTACAAAGGAGGACAACTAAATAAATCTAATAACATAGATGCAGAAACAACAATAAACTACATTTTCGTAAATATTTGAAATAGTAGCATTACAACAACAATGCATTTAAACACAACAATTTTGGTAACAAATAAAAAAATATATATTATATGCATTTAATGAATGAATCAAATATAAAAAAGGGTGTAGAATGAAAAGAAAAGAAAAGAAAGGGAAAAAAAAGGATTTGATGATTAGATTGTTTTCTAAGTGTTTAAGTAACAAAATAAAATTATGCTGATAGTAATAGCAAAATAAAGTTATGTATCTGAATGAAAATAAAGAAATTAAAGAAATGTGTATGATGATGTGAAATTACATTTTGTTAAATAGATGACTTTGGATAAGAAATTTAGAAAGTTTGTCGCCGTTATCATATGATAGAAGTTCTTCAAATGATTGTGAGAGTTTAAATTGCGTGCACAAGGCATCATATTTCGTACATTTTGCTAGCATATGATTTACGGTTAAAGGTAAATCACATGTGTCACATATGGGAATAACCTTTTCTCTGGTTAAGAGATATCCGTGAGTTAGACGTGTGTGGCCTATTTGAATTATAGACAGTACCATCTCTTCTCTACGTGAGAGTCAAAACGTAGATGGACAAATTTTATAAGTCAGTGTGGGCATCACACTAAACAATTTGTTATTTTTCAACACATCCCAAGATGCTAATCGCAAATCCAACAATCTTTGCTTGAATCCACTCATGACATCTGGAACGGGAACTAGATTGAAATCAACGTTGCGACGCTGGGAAGCTTCCTTAGCAGCCCGACCAGCGTGTTCATTTCCCTCTATGCCCACGTGTCCAGGTATCCAGCAAAACTCTTATTACATAACCCTTAGAGTTTAGTGTTTTGATGAGCGAAGCAAAGATTCCATACCACTACACCAAGGAAAAAATCTGGAATTTTTTTCTTTTTTTTCTGTTTGTATTTTTGTGTGTTTGTTAACACGATTCCAGTCAAACACGAAAAAAATCCTGTCAAAATCAAAACAAAAAAACGACGATGACGTGAGAAACAAGGGCGCTTTAAACCGGTTAGGCCATATAGCACCGCCTGTGATATATGAAAGTTACTGCAATAAGTTTATTGTGAGTTTGATAATAATATTCTTTTCTAAACAATTATAAAAAAATGTGTTCATATATTAGAATATATGCATTATATTTACATGACATAGATCCTTTAACATTGTTTATAAAACAATTTTGTACAAAAACTCATTTAAATGACTCTGAGTTTAAAATTGGCGAGTTAAGGGATTAGCGTAACATATTCATGGTAATTTTGTTTTTTTCTGTGAATCGTCAATAACAGGGTTAATATTACGGATGTTGATTAACAACACGGAATAAATAATAACCCCGAAATTGAATTTCAAACTCATTATCTCATGTTTTCACGGTAAATATGTCATTTAATGTCTGTCAGTTGCTTAAATTTAAAGAAATTGTATTTTGGGTTAAGCGCGCGTCAACCGTAAGTTTCAAATGCGCCACTATTGCCTAGGGGATATGGGCAGAAGTCCATGCTGGTCAGAATCAGCCAGGGGTAAGGGAAGAGAATGGGGGTTCGCACGTCGCGGTCGTCATTGTCGTTGTCATCGTACGTGGAGTCATTGTCGTCATGGTCGTCTGGGGGTCGTCAAGGGAAGGGGGCAAGTTCCCCGAAGACGATTGCCAGAGCTCGCCTCTAGATTCGGATCTTACTAGCTGAGGTTTGCGAGGTGGACATTTTCTCTTGAATCGCCTCTTACGATTAGCAGAGCCATGCTCTGGAACAATTCTACCCCGGGCCCAGACGGGGGCATAATACTTAGATTTAAAAAGTCAGAAACAATGTAAACCTATTGTCCACAATGTTAAATTCTCAATGTAGCTCTGCATTGTCTCTATTGAATATTGTGTGATTAAACTCATATGTATTTACCTTTAAGGCAGATTGTTAACTTTGCTTCAGTTTTGTCCATCCCTTCCCAGCGAACCTATCAGCATACCTGCAAGTAATTACTATATACAAGCCTAGATGAGAATTTTAATTGAGATTCTAATTTGAGCGACGATTATCAAATTAAGTTTAAGTTGTTCGTTATTTATAATTTAAGGAAGGAAGAAAAAACAAGACGAACGATGGCTCGGTTTCCTGGGGGAATTGCCGGAGAGTTTTAGACGATCCAGCACTTTCGAACTAAACGCTTGCAGGTAAATTTTTGGTTGGGGCCCTCGGGAAGGGCGGGGGGGGGGGGGTTGTTTGGTCTAGGTTGGGGCAAAGATTTGGTTGGGGACCCCGGGCGTAGACTATGACGTCACTAAGATACCACACGGTAGGATATAGTACATCTTACACGGACATGCGGATATTCGCCTTTAAAAGAAGGACGACACGAGCCTAGCGGAGAAACGGTAAAACGCTCAGATGAGGTCGCTCCGGAGGTGGGTGTGGCGCTTGCGTTTAAAAAAACTACACGGCGCGGCAATTTTTTCGTCAAAGATAATGTCGAATAATGAACGATTTGTTGTGTTCTGAGTTGCATATAAGGTAAAGCCACAAAGCCAACCATTATAGAGGGCCCACAATTATACCAAAGAAGATGACATAGCAATAAATAAAGTAGATCTAGGTTCTCAAAGTTTTGTGAGAGTAAAAGGCCTGATTCTAAGTAAATTCCGAAGATGGGCATTTACTTTATATATTATTCTAGTGACGGTGTAATAATAGTAGTTTAGGCCTCAAGGTTTATAAACAAACAGTAAGTATATTTCGATTTTAGAACACGAAACAAAAATATTGTAGGTATGGATTGTAATCAGAATAACAATAATAAATTTTACTTTTTCAGTATAGAATATATACTATGTATAGCTAGTCTGCTTTATTCCACGGATGATTAAAATATAAAAACTCAGTAACTCGCTGAAATAGTATTCAATTGTTTATTAAAAGGGTTCAGTAATTTGCCGTATCGATAGGATAGTGGTAGTTCAAACATCCCATTGCCGGTTCACGTGAGACACATATTTGAAAGGTCGACGAGTTGATTCCCACCATCAGAAATCTTCACTGAACGTTTTACCCAAAGGTTTACTCAGTAAAAAAATGAATGCTGGATCATCTATTTGAATATCCTTTGTATACATTTCCTCCCAAATATACTCACAGAGGCATGTTAAAAGGGCCTACGTAGTTAGACAACAGAAGACAAACAATTTGTCCCTTGGCATTGGGACATTTTAAATTCCTACGAAAACGAAATATAGGCCTAAGATGTTTTACAATTGACGTGTAGCAAACCTGCTTATTTAGTTACAATACAAAATAAAAAGCAGAGAAAAATACTTATTAAAAAATTGCTTACGATTAGGCCCCAAATGTGTAGAAACAATTTTTATTGTCAACTTTTGAATTTTATTTTCATTGTTTCCAAACAACTATAAACTTGTCAATTTAGTATGAAGTTCTTAGTACTCCCAAATCCCAATGAATGAATCACAAATAGGCTCAATATAATGGTTAATTACCATTATTTTTGGGAGCGATGTCGGCATAATAATAATTATTATTATGTCACTTATGTTTGGAAATATATGTGCATTCATTTATTTCCATTTATAATCGGGAATTATTTATTTATAATCGTTTATTTGTGTATTTTTATTATTACTTGGGTTTAAAATGTAGTGTTTCATATCCACTTTGTAGGGCCGTACTGTCTATTTCAATTCGTAAAATTCATACTTTTTATTGAAAAATATATTTATTTTACGTATTATTTATTGTTCAAAAGATTTAGAATAAAAAATTTGTAGGTCCAGTCACCTTTGTTTTCATTTCTGTAAAGTTTATTTGCAAAATAATAAGGGAAGTGCTAAGAAATTTTCCCATTACGGCCTACTGTCTCTGAGTCTGAGTTTGTATGCAAACTGGACTATTTCGATACCTTTTGATTTTTCTATATTGTTTAAATAGAATACTTAGTTGGAATCGGATGTAAAAAGTAGCCAGTTGTTTTGCGATATTGTGTTCAAGATAAAAGTTGATTTTCAGCGTTTTTGCATAGGCACCCTGTCACAGCAAGTATGACATCGTATGCAAATTCATTCACACCGACAGATTATTAACTAGGGACCAATTAGTTACAACCATTAATTTATTTCAGTTGTGAAACTATTTAATGGCATTCCAAAACGTCCCTAGATCAAAATAATGTAAATAGCCCCTGTTTTGACGGGGCCCCTCGCATACGGAGCCTCACGGTGCGCCAGCGTAAGCGACCTCATCGTAGCCGACATCTTTGTATTCGCGCGGTGACCACTACGCCATCTCTTACACTTTTAAAGGCGTATAGGACAGACGTGACATCTGATGACAAGTTTAGATAAACATAGGGCTCGGGAGAGGGCGGGGGGGGGGGGGTTGTTTGGTCATAGGTTGGGGGATCCCGCGTAGACTATGACGTCACTAAGATACCACACGGGTAGGATATAGTACATCTTACTCGGGCATACGAATATAGGACAGACGTGACAACTGATGGCAAGTTGAGATAAACATGTAGCTTGCCATGTGCCAGCTGTTTTATTATGTTTAAATAAAGATTCAAAGTACAATCATAAAGAAGAATTACATTTTATTGCACGTGCAACTCAACCGGATTTTTGGATTATTTGGATTAAGGACGCGTCAACCGTTAGGTCAAAATGCACCACTCTAGCCGAAGGGGGGGGGGGAGGAGGGGCCCATGCTGGTCAGAACCAGCCACGGGTAGGGGGCGGAAGGGGGGTTTCTCACGTCGCAGTCGTCATCGTCTTTGTCATCGTTCGTTGTGTCATTGTCATCGTCGCCGGGGGATCGTCAAGGGAGGGGGACAAGGTCCCCGACGACGATTGCCAGAGCTCGCCTCTAGTTTCGGGCAGTAAGATACTCCGCTTTTTCTAGCTGATGTTTGCGAGGTGGACTTTTTCTCTTGAATCGCCTTTTACGATTAGCAGAGCCATGCTCTGAGCCAATTCTACCCTGGGCCCAGACGGGGGTAAAAATTGATGTTAAAGGAGCATTAAATTAACGACGACGTGAGAAACTAGGGCGCTTTAACCGGTAAGGTCATATTGCGCCGCCTGTGATAATAAAAGTAGATGAGTTAATGGTGTGTTTGATGATTAGATTGTTTTGTTAGTGTATATATAACAAAATAACATTATGATAGTAATAGAAAAACAAATTTTGTTTATGTGAATTCGTTGTGAATTCGTTGTGTCATTGTCATCGTGGAGGGGCCCATACATTGTCAGAACTAGCAACGGCTACGGGGACGAAAGGAGGCCGATCAGACTTCATTACTTATTTCGTGGATTGGCATACTACCGTACATACATACTAACTGATGATTGCAAGGCCCCTTTTACGATATCTAGTGCTCATGGCCAAATTCTACCAGGGCCCCAGACGAGAAAAGATTCGCTGACAGGGGTCATCGGAATCGTTGTTGTCTTAGTCGTCGGGTGTGGGGCGGGTGGTCCTCAATAACGACTTTCAGAACTTGTCGCTAGTGGTTAAAATGGGTCGGTATAAGCCGGTATGCATACCGTTACTAAAATTACCGACGATATGCCATACCGAGACGGGACTAATTTCTGATAGATTTTATGCACATTGTCGAATTGGGGGGTTTACTTTTCATTATATATATAAATTTTTGGTTTTTTTGGATTAAGGACGCGTCAACCGTTAGGTCATAATGCACCACTCTAACCTAGGGGGGGGGGGGGAGGAAGAGGGCCCCATGCTGGTCAGAACCAGCCACGGGAATGGGGAGGAAGGGTGGGTTTCTCACGTCGCGGTCGTCATTGTCTTTGTCATTGTTCGTGGTGTCATTGTCTTTGTCATCGTCGCCGGGGGGTCGTCAAGGGAAGGGGGCAAGGTCCCCGGCGACGATTGCCAGAGCTCGCCTCTAGATTCGGAGAGTAATATACTAACTACCCTTCTTTCTAGCTGATGTTTGCGAGGTGGACTTTTTCTCTTGAATCGCCTTTTACGATTAGCAGAGCCATGCTCTGGGCCAATTCTACCCCGGGCCCAGACGGGGGATATATATAAATATAAATGATATGTACATTTGCTGTCCTGAAGTTTTTTTGAAGTTATTTGCTGATGATGCTTTAGTATTTGTAGCCGGTATTTATTTCAAGGAATTACGCGACAAAATAAATAGAGCAATTGTGAAGATAGTGGAATGGTTTGCTAAAAATATACTTAAATTAAATGAAAGCAAGTCAGCTTGCATGTTAATAACAAGTTCTACTAAAAAGAGGAAGGCTTTATTGAAAGAAAACCCTGAGAGAGTTATGATAGACAATCAAGTATTACAATTCCAGATCACTGTTAAGTGTCTTGGTGTTATGATCGATGCCATTTTATCTTTTAATGAACATGTATCATATATTTGTAAAAAAATCTCAAAAAAGGTTGGACTGCAATTCAGAATAAGTTAATTTTTATCACATTGGCCAAGACTTTTACTTTTTAAGACAATAATAGCTCCGCATTTTGAATACTGTGCTTCACTTCTACTGTATACCAATAAAAGCAATATTGACGAGTTGCAAAAGGTTCAATCGAAGGCAATGAGATGTATACTGGGTTGTAATAAAAGAACACATAGAAAGGATATGTTGAATGCGTTAGGTTTCCATTCCGTAGAACAAAGAATTATGTTTAAAAGTATGTTGTTTTTACATAAAATAGTATGTGATACAGGTGATAACTATTTAAGTGAGTTTCTAATGAAAAACTGTGAAAACCATAATCATAACACTAGGAACGCCAACCAGTTTTTTATTAAAACCATGACAAATTGTTGTTCAGAAAGGTCTCTTTTTACTAGTGGCATTAGAATGTACAATAAAATTCCTGATGCTGTGAAGGGTCAATCCATGTATTTGTTTAAAAAGCAGTTGAGTGAGTTTGTGAAAAAGGAGTGTCCATTCGGTAACTAAGTGGTGATAAAGGATGTCGTCTGCGGGCATTGGGTAGGGAATTTTTAAACAAATTTAAGTTGACATTTTAAATAATTTTAATATTTTGTTAAATTTAAGGTTGCTTTTATTGTAATTTAGTTTGTAGACCTACTTGACTGTCCTGTATTGGATGTATGAAATGAGTGTAATGTAAACTAGTTCTGCTGAACTAAATAAAATAAAGAACATAATACATTATGTAGAATAATATAAAATTAGTAAAATATAGGCATACGGTCCTAAATACTACCTCAATATTGGCAAACAAAAACAAACGTAGTCCCCTCTCCAAAGTGATTTAAAGTGTTTCTGACACACACCCTAAAAAAAATGCCCTGCGGGGCAAAACTGGGGGGGCTGCGCCCCTCATTCCTCCCGGCATTACCGCTTCGATACTTTCTTCTACATAAGTACACACCGTTACTATTCCGAATCCACTATAACCACTGCTTGTCGCTAGTTTCGGGGCGCAAAAGACCCTCTTATTGTTACAATAGCTGATATTTCCGAGATGTTTTCAAATATAACTTATACCACGAGCTCAGACGACGACGACGTGAGAAACTAGGCGCTTCAACCGGTTAGGTCATTTTACGCCGCCAGTGAATAAAAGGAAATGAGAAGAGTGAATGCAGGTTTTTTTGATGATTAGATTGTTTTCTAAGTGTATAAATAACAAAATAAATTGATGATGAAGAAAGTAAAAGCAAAAAAAGTTAGGGTATGTAAATGAAATAAAGAAAAGAAACAAATGTGTAAGATGTGAATTAAATTTTTTTAAAATAGATTACAATGGATGAGAAATTTAGAAAGTTTGTCGCCGTTATCATATGTAGAAGTTCTTCATATGATTGGGAGAGATCAAATTGCGTGCGCAATGCATCATATTTGGCACATTCTGCTAGCATATGATGCACGGTTAAAGGTACACCCACATGTTCACATATGGGAATAACCTTTTCTCTGGTTAAGAGAATCCGTGTGTTAGGCGTGTATGGCCTATACGAATTCTAGACAATACCACCTTTTTCTCTACGTGAGAGTCGAGACGTAGGTGGACGAATTTTGTTAGTCAATGGGGCATCACACTATGCAAATTTGTTATTTTGCAACACATCCCACGATGCTTGTCGCAAATCCAAAAATCTTTGTTGATCCACTCTTGACATCTGGAACGGGAACTAGATTGAAATCAACGTCGCGACGCTGGGAAGCTTCCTTAGCAGCCCGATCAGCGTGTTCATTTCCCTCTATGCCACGTGTCCAGGTATCCAGCAAAACTCTATTATATATCCCTTAGAGGTTATTTTTTCTAAATAGAATTTGGGTGTCTTGTACCAAATGATGACGAGAATACATGAGTTTTATAGCTTGAAATGAACTTTTAAACTATCTGAACACAAAAGGTATTCTCACACAACGACAGCGTAGAATGTATTTAAGAGCTTCACGGATGGCGAATAACTCTGCAGTGAAACTGAACACACGTCGCTTAGCCTGAAACGTTCAGTTAAGGTGGAGCAAAAAAGGCACTTCCAACCTTGTTGTCAATTTTGGAGCCATCTGTGAATACCCAAAATAAAAACCCTTTTATGTTTTATGGCAAACTTCTAAAGTTAATTTTGAATACACTATCGCAAGTAGAGTTTTTATCAAAACGACAAAGGTCAAATATAATAATCGGCTCTGGTGTAACCCGGGCGGGGTTTTTGCTAAATACAAAATTAAAAAATTGTGGCAGATGAAATTCTATAAGATTTAACAAAAATTTACATCTTAATCCCGTTGGAAGAGATGCCTTAGGTTTGTTATCAAGTGTCTGACATATGTCGTGTTTAAAAACATTCCCATTTGCTGGATGGTTAGGCATAGCTTTAATTTTCATTACATACGTACCCATCAAGAGGTTTGTTTCTCCGTTCTGCCAAGGAGGACACACCTGACTCGGCATACAAGCTGACTACCCGGGGTTGTTCGAAATGCACCAAGAGCAATACGAAGACCACAATGGTGGACAGTGTCTAGAAGTTTAAGGGTTGTGTTACTTGCTGAAGAGTATACGAAACATCATAGTCCAAACTTGGAGCAAACTAGAGATCCGTAAATTCTCAACATGCAAGTCCTATCTGCACCCCACGATGTATTACTGAGAACTTTCAATAGGGTTTATTTTCAACATGCATTTTTTGCGTAACTCAACAATGTGGGCTTTCCAATTTAGCTTTTGTCAAACACCATGCCGAGAAGACGGACATTTGTTTTGAATAGAAGTTCTACATTGTTAAACGATAGTTGTGGGTCATTTTGGATTCCTTGAAGATGGCAAAAGTGAATGCACTGAATTTTTTCGGGAGAGAATCGTGTCCCCTGCTTTCGAGCCCATTCACTTATATTGTTTAATCCAATTTGCACGTGTCTTTTAGCTGTTGATAAATTTACCGATCTGTAGAAGATTCCCAGGTCATCTACAAATAGGCACGACATTAGGCTCTTTGGGGATACAATCCCATCCACCACACTGTTTTATTCCAATAGCAAACATGATACCGACAATACCGAGCCTTGTGGTACACCTGTTTCCATGATAACGAGTCTGACGAAACATTGTTAACACGCACTTTGAAAGTTTGCTATCTTTTAAAAAGTTTTCTAAAAATTTTTTGGCATGTGGCCCCTCGAAACCCACCCACTCGTTGAATCAGACCAGACACACATTCTAGATTAACATTCGCTTAAAGTAGCTAGGCGGATTATCCTAACAATAGGGTTTTTTGGTGTAAGAGGGCTGAATTTTGGACTGTAAACACTCAGAACACATTGATAGAACATTGCCTCAGGAGGGGCCATGAAAAAATCCATCACGGTTAAGGGGGTGGAAGGGGGTTAAAAAATGGCATTTTTCAAATATAAAAAAAATCAAAATCAAACTAACTTTGATCCTAAGCTTTACAAAATTATTACATATTGTAGTAACGGTCCAAATTTTTAATAAAAAAAATATATCACCTATATGTTATATAAATAACCAGAATTTTGCAAAAACTTGTGGGGCCTTTGGTCCTTTTTTTTTTCACAAAACTTTACCCACTGTGCTGGGAGATTAGCCTACCAGTTTTACGGGTTACGTGATAGGGCTGTTTTGAATTTTGTCTAAAAACCAAAAAAAAAAACACTCCAGAAGAATGATCTCAAAAAATTGTCCCAGAAAAAGGAAAAAGAAAAAAACCAAGTCAAAAAAAGTTGGGGGCTTTGCTAAAGGAGGGAGGAGGAAAGAGGGGGTGTACTAAAGGGGTTGATAAAACTAAATAAAGAAATCCGTATTTCAAATATTAACTATTTACAACGCCATATTAATGTGTATTGTAGTTAAGGTCTAAACTTTAATTTAAAAAAAAATTTTAAAATTTTCCACAACATAACATGTAAATCTGATTCAGATATATTTGGCGCCCCTTTTTTTTTTTTTTTTTTTTCTTCTTTTTTTTCCTTTTTCTTTTTTTTTCTTTTTTTTTTTTCTTTACTTTTTTTTTTTTTTTTTTTTTTTTTTTCTCCTTTTTTTTTTTTTTTTCTTTTTCTCCCATTTTCCACTCCCTAAATTTCTCATCCTCCCCCCAATTTTTCCCCTCAATATAGTTACGAAAAGTGTATCGCGTGGCGACCAGACGTCTTTTTTGTTTGTGTTTTTGGTCACAATTCCCTCCCCCTAATAAGTATTTACGAATTAGGGAAACGAAAACAAAAATTTTGGTGAATGCTTTGGGGATACTTTTTTATAAACACCTCCATGGACCTTTGAGATCTCATTTTAAGTTTTTTAACACCCAAAAAATTTCACGAAAAAAAAATTCAATTCACACAAAACTTGTTCAAATATGAATTTTTTTATTAAACGAAAGGTGGTACAAACAAAATCGTGTGAAAACCCACTCGTTTTGGGGGGGGGTTGTTCAAGAATTATAATATTTGCCAATATAAGAAAAAGGATAAAAAAAAAGAAAAAGGAATAAAAAAGGTTTTTTTAACCCAACCTTAGGTACAGTTTCAACATCACATTCAATGGCTTTGACCCCATTTTAACCAAGTTCCAGTCAACTCAATTTTAAAGAAAGTGTGTCGTGTGACCCCTCGTTTTGGGTGGGTTCAAAATTATGCCTTTAAATAATAAAGAACATTTAATAAAAAAAAAAAAAGAAGTTTTTTAACACCTTAGGTCGTTTTCACTCAAATGGACTTTGCCCCATTTTTTCAAAAGTTTACTCAATCTTAACGAAAGTCCTATCATGTGATGACTCGTTTTAGTCTCAAATATCCCCTAATAATACGAATAGGACGAACATAAGATTTTGTCATCCACTTTGTCCTACATACTTTTGAAAATGGGGTCAAAGTCCATTGAGTGCAACTGTACCTAAGGTGTTAAAAAACTTTTTTTTTTATGATTTTTCGTATAATCGGCATAATTTTGAACAAAACGAGTGGTCACACGATACACTTTCGTTTCGAATTGAGTGAATTTGTTATAAATGAGATCAAATCCCTATTGAGTAAAAATGTACCCAAAGCATTCACAAAATCTTTGTTTTTCGTCCTACATTCGTCATATTAGGAGAAATTTGTGACAAAAAGATTGGTCGCACGATACCTTTCGTAATATTGAGGAAAATTTATAAAATGGTAAAAGGGGCGCATAATCTGATCAGATTTACATAATGGTGAAATTTTATTTTTAATTAAAGTTTAGACCTTATCTGACACTACTATCATTAATATGGCGTTGTAAATATAATATTTGAATACTGATTTCTTTATTTTAGTTTTTATCAACCCCTTTTAGTACACCCCCCCTTTCCTCCTATAAGCAAGCAACTTTTTTTGAGGGGCTCCTCGTGCATTTTTTGAGATCACATTCTTTTGAGTGTTTTTAGACAAAATTTCACGGCCCTATCCTTAACCCGTAACTGGTAGGCTAATCCTCCAGCAGAGTGGGTAAATTTGTGAAAAAAGACAAAGGTGCAAAATCTGGTTATATATGGTGATATATAGTTTTTTTTATTAAAATTTGGACTTTTATTCTATCATATGAATAATTTTGTAAATCTTAGGATCAAATTTAGTTGATTTTTGAACTTATTTTTATATTGAAAACTGCCCCTATTTTTTCCAATTTTTCACCCCCTTCCACTCCCCTTACGGCTGGATTTTTTCATGCTGCCCTCGAGGCAATTCTTATCTCTTATAATGTTGTTCTGAGTATACAATCCAAAATTATCCGAAAAGGCCCTAAAAAACTAAAAAAAATAAAACTACCACAAACCCCTAAGTTGTTCTTGTATTTTTTCCATTTAAATTCCGCTTGACTATAAAGATGGAATTGGGACACATTTGGGCTGTTAGCAGAATAGCTATTCGCTCGGCCAAGATTCCTCCGACGTGTATGTTTATTTTAGATTAGCGACGCGTCCAACCGTTAGGGTCATAATGCAGCCACTCTAGCCTAAAGTGGGGTGGGGAGGAATGGCCATGCTGTATGATGAAACTATTTTGAAGAGTTGTCAATAATCAATCTCAATAAATTTTCCAAATTTTGGACTTAATCAGTCAGAAAAAGAATCACGAATATGGTCAAATTTTGCGAGTTTTTAAACAAATCAAATTCGTGAAAACTATTTAATTTTATACTTATTTAAAAACAAAATTTTAGAATGTGTTTAACTGTAGAGCCCTATAATTCCACATTTGTGACATATGTTCAAAATTTCAGACACCTGTGGTAGTTGGCCGGAGCGAACAGCAATTTTGCCTAAACCATGATCCTATACACTCTCTTAAGACATACTTTCCTAGGGTGTGTCTAAAAATTATTCGAAATCTAGGTGCAGGTCTAGTTAGAAATTTAAGTCCGTGATGGATTATTATTTGATTATTTTTGGATAAGGCGTGATCGCGTCAACCGTTAGGTCATAAGCACCACGTCTACCTATGGGGGGGGGGGGAGGGGAGGAAGTGGCTTATGCTGGTCAGGAACCAGCCCCACACAACAAAACGGGACAAGGGGCCACAGACGAAAAGCGGGTAAGGGGAGGAAGGGGTTTCGTCTCACGTCGCAGGCAGTCGTACATCCCTCTTTTTTTGTCTCGGGGGGGGGTGGTCGGGGGCGGGGGGGGGTGTGTCAATTGTCATCTCGCTGGGGTGAGGGGTGGGGGAATGGGGGGGACAGTGGGGTTGGGGGTGGGGGGGGGGGTGGTGGGTGGTTGTTTGATGTTGGTTTTGGTGGGGGGAGGTGGTCGTGGGGGGGGGTGGGGGTGTTTGTTTGGGGGGGGATTCCTTCAATTTGAGTGGGCAATGTTCCCCGATTACGAGATTTGCCAGAGCTCGAGCACCAACCTCTAGTTTCGTGGGAGTAAGATACTCCGCTCCTTTCTAGGCAGATGTTTGCGAGGTGGATTTTTCTCTTGAATCGCCTTTAGATTAGCAGAGGCCATGCTCTGGGCCAATTCTATAACCCCGGGCCAGACAGGAGAGTCCGTGATGGCGACGAACGACGTGAGAACTAGGGCGCTGCAACCGTGTTGGTCTATTGCGCCGCCTGTGAATGAAAGTAAATTAATAAGAGATTAATGCAGGTATGTTTGATGATTAGATTGTGTTCTAAGTGTATAAATTAACAAATAAATGAAGATGAAGAAAGTATAGCAAACTAAAATTTATGGTCTTGTAAATGAAATAAATAAATAAAAGAAATGTGTATGAAGTTAAGTAAAAGTTTTTTAAATAGATTACTTTGGATGAGAAATTGTGGAAAGTTTGTCGCCGTTATCATATGCTAGAAGTTCTTCATATGATTGGGAGAGATCCAAATTGGCATGCGCAAGGCATCATATTTGGTACATTCTGCTAGCATATGAAATGTACGGTTAAAGGTACATCACATGTGTCACTATGGGAATAACCTTTTTTCCTCTGGTTAAGAGATATCACCTGTTAGGCGGTGTAAGCCCTATAAGCGGAAAAGTCTAGACTACCCCCTTTTCTCTACGTGAGAGTCGAGACGTAGGTGGACGAATTTTTTTGTTAGTCATGTGGGCATCACAACTACACGCAATTTGTATATGTGTGGGGGTGCAAAACACATGGCCAAGATGCTTTGTATAAATCCAAAAATCTTTGCTTGAAATCCACTCTTGAAAATCTGGAAGGGGGCGGGAACTGGGGGAGGGGGGGGGGGGGGGGGGTCAGGAAACTGAAAATCAAACAAACGTCCGCGACGCTAGGGATTTAACCGGTTGGATCATATGCACCGCCTGTGGATATTTTTGAAGAAAAGTTGCAATGAGATAGTTAATATTGTGTTTTAATGATTATATTTGTTTGCTAAGTGTATATACAGAAAATGGAAAGTGATGTAGTGATAGTAATAGCAAACCTAGTAAATTTTATTGAAATGGACATACAGAAAGGTTAAAAAAATGTGGAATGTGTTTTTTTTGTTCATTTGTAATTAAGGGAGGCCCCTGGACCGTTAAGGGTCATAATGCACTACTCTAGCATAGGGGATGTGGGGTGGAGGGGCCCATGCTGTTCAGAACAGCCTCGGGTAAGGGGAGGAAGGGGGGATTGTCAAGACGCGGTCGTCATCACCTTTGTTATCGTTCGCGGTGTCATTGTCGTCGTCGTCGTCGTCGGGGAGGTCGTCAATGTAACGGGAAGGTGTCCCCGACGATGATTGACAGAACTCGCCTTTAGTTTCGGGAAGTAATATACCACCAGTCTTACTTGCTGATGTTTGCGAGGTGGACTTTTACCCCGAGCCCAGACGGGTTGATATAATATATTGCTTGTTTAAACTTTAAACAGATCCGCAGTATTTTTAATACTTTGATGGAATCACTAGGAGCAGGTACCTACACCAGATATCGATCCAGCCTGGTTGTTTTACCTTTTGGTTTATTTGGATTAAGGACGCGCCCAACCTTGGGGGTCTAAGGGCACCCTCTAGCCAAGGGGGGTGGGGGGGGCCCGCGGTCAGAACCAGCCCGGGGGGGGGGGGGGGGGGGGAGGGGGTTTTTTCACGGGGGTTTTTCATCGTCTTTTGCATCGCGGGGTGTCAGAGGGGCCGGGGGGCCCCAAGGGGGGGGAGGTCCCCCAGTTGGGAGAGCTCCGGCCCTTTTTGGGGAGAAGATTTTCCTTTCTATGTTTTCGAGGGGATTTTTTTCTTTAAGCCTTTTTTGTTCCTTTTTTTCCCAAATTTTCCCCCCCAAAAATTTTTTTAATTTAAATTTTTTTTCCTCAACCTTGTTCTAATCACCATTTTCCAAAAAAAAAATTTAAAAAAACCTGAGAGGAAAAGGGGGTTTCTTTTAATTTTAAACAAATCCTCGACACAAACCTTCCCCGGTTTTTTTTTAAAATATCCCCCATAACCTTTTTCTTCCCCAAACACCTTACCATCCTTTTTCAAAAGCCTTAATTATATAAAATTCCCCCCCGGCCCCGACGGGGTTTTTTTAGGGTTTTAAAATTTATTTTTTGCGGGGGCCCCCAAAAGAAAACCCCCCAAATTGATGGGGGCCCGTAGTTTTGGGGGTTCCCCTTTTTTTCCCCCCCGGGGGGGTTGGGTCGTCCCATTTGGGAGGAAGGGGGGCCCCGGGGGAAGGGTTCCGGGGGTAAAGGGGGGCCCGGGGGTTAACCCCCAAACCAACCCCCTTCTTGGTACTTTTTGGGTTATTTAAAAA
>JAMZAV010001930.1:0-172523 GCA_024449915.1 Sweltsa coloradensis | reverse complement strand
GCAACAACAGTGCAAAACCCGTGAACCACAAATGTCCTGGAAGAGTTCTTAGTGAGGATTACCGGATGAAGAACCAGAACAAGGATTAACCATAAGAAGAGGTGAAGAGAGAAGACATCGCCAGGGTCCGACATCAGGGTGTCGGAGGGGGCCAGTCTAAACACATACCAGGACAGAAGCATTCGGTAAGCCATGCAAACCAATTAGTAAGTCATAGAGTCAGTAGAGGTATGAAACCCACGGTCTGCCAGACGGAACTCATAGGTTCGATCCTAGGCCAGAATAGGAGGGTATTATGTTATCTCTAATACAGTGCTGGTCTCTTAAGTGGAATCACGTCTAATTACTGTGTCTACATCCCCCTCATGAACCCACCTACCCACGATCCCTGGTCCGTGCTAGCTATTTAAGCCTAAAGAGTTTACGCTACGCCCCCACTTAAACACTCATTTGGCGATCACCACCCTCAGCCAAAGGGCCTAATTAGCTATGCGTGACATGGTGATGGCGCCGGATTTGTATAGTTGCATTTTTGTGTACTGTGTACAAAATGGGTTTTGGTGGGTTGTTTTGATGGGAGTAGATAGATACTCTGTGGGTGTCCGGGCGTTAGCGCGCCTGCGTAAGTAGGTGGCGGCTGGCGTGCCTATTGTCTCGGCGACCAAGCTTTCCGTGTCCGGTGAACTGCAAGCTCAGCATGAAGGTAGTACGTACACAGGTCTTTCCTGAGAAGTATCGAGAGGGGAGGGATGCTGCGGAGATTTGGATTAGAACTTATGAAGCAGCGGCGTCTATAAATGGCTGGTCAGATGATAAAAAGGTAGATCTTTTAGATTTCTTTTTGACAGGTAGTCAAAATGAATGGTATCTCTATAAGACGTCGGAACATAGTCGGAAACCGTTTGATGGGGTTGGGGAACGTCCAAAATTAGAGTGGTCGGTGCTCAAGGCTAGTTTTATTAAATGGTGGGGTGTTTACCGGGAGGATACTCATCATCAGAGTATTGTCGACCAACAGGTTCCGTGTTCGAGTCCAGGGAGCACTCTTAGTCAACAGGGTGGTTTTCAGTCTTACCCTCAATCACAGCAAGGGGGCATTCACTCTTATCCTCAATTTCAACAGGGGGCTGTGGGGTCCGCTTATGCATTCCAACAGGGGGCTATGGGGGCCAATAATGTATTCCAACAGGGGGCTATGGGGGCAACTAGCGCATTTCAGCAGGGGGCTATGGGGCCCGCAGTGCATTTCAACAAGGTCTCAAATGCAGCCGGTATCTTTCCCGCGTCTATTCCTCTAATATGCCAATGCAGCAGGGGGTTGCTTCAGGACAGCAGCCTGTGGTCAGATGGGCCAAGGTAGTACTCAGATGTATCAGGGTGGTAATAAGATATACCAAGGTGGTAATCAGATGTACCAGGGTGATAGTCAGGTATACCAGGGCAGTAGTCTTATGCCACATAGCACTTGGAGTAATTGGGTTTTACGAATGGTTGCAAGGGTCCAGCGGAAGGGGGAGAAAGCGTCACCCTATGTTCTTGATAAGGGTGGGGCAGTGTGCTAGGATGGATCCACGGATAAAGGGTCAGGAAAGAGCTAGGTGGTGTTTTAAAGGTCTTTTGCCGGAGGTCCAAAAAGTGCGGTAAAATTTTCGTGTACGGATTATGATGATTTGTTGGACATAATACAGCGGCGGAAAGGGATTAACAAAGAGCGTTTTGCGTTTGTTATGTCTCGTTTGGGGGTGGCCCCCGGTAGTGGAGATTTCAAGAGAACAGTCATTCAGTTAGATCGGAGGACGGAAAATTAAGGGAAAAATTTTAATGATCTAGGGAGTGATAGTAATTGTCAAAATGCAAATTTGTCGGATAACGATTCGAGGGTTATGTGCGGTGAGATACAGGGACCCAGGGGTCAGGAAGGTATTGTCAACGATCCCCTCAGCGTGATTTTGACAGAAGGGTAGTTGTTTTTTTTGTCGAGAACAGGGTCATTTTAAGAGGGACTGTGTCAAGCTAGCGTTCGAGACTCGTCGAGGAGCACCTGTTGCTGTCTCGGGGGGGCAGATACCATCTTCGTGCCGTTAACACCGTTGGAGCACCCTCTCTCTCTCGCATGGCGACAAGTGGGGGCAGATAGTTTTTCAAAGTCTCGGGGTATCTTCTTAATCGGGTATTTTCATATAAAAAAATTTCCAATTTTGATAATTCTACCGAAACTTCAACTTTCTACCCACCGTGTGTTTTTTATCTTTAAATTTCCAATAAAGTGGTTTTTTCCAATTTAGCATTTTCATTTTCATTCTTTTTCCGCATGGCAAAATTTTGACAAAAAGCAGAATATGACACCCGCTACCAACGCTGCAGCCCAAAAACCCCCAGAACAGTCAAAAAAACGGGCGGAACTCCATACAGGCGGAGGGTTCCCTTCTCCCCAACTGGCCACGTTAAGGAGACCCTGATGGCGCAGAAAAGCCTTGCCCCCCAAGTCTGGCTCGGCGCCCGAGTCTCAGCAACCACCCCCGGAGCGGCCCCCCGTCTCCAAGGAGATACGCGATTGCGACCTGTGGATCTCAGATCGCGGCCTTTGAAGGGCCCCAGCATCGCCGAGGAGAGGGGGGGGCAGCGCGGGCCGACATCGCCCCCCTCACGACGGGTCCGGGGAGCACTGGGACCGACTCGACGCCCAGGAACAGACAGCAGGCGTAACTGCCTGCTGGCATGGCCCCCCGAACGGCCCGAAGAGGATGTACTCGACACCTTTCCTCCACTTGAAAATAAACTTTACGCATGGATATACCCGGGGACATCGACCGCGTCCCGCCTGGGCCCTGTCAGGGAAACCCGCAGGGGTCGTTCGTGGGACGCCTTCCGATCATCGTAAGTTGGGTCAGGTACATCGTCAGGGATCGATCTGGGGTTTAAGAGGCGGCTGGCAAAGAAGGAGTCTGATAACGGAGTCGCTCACAAATGTGAGGGCGGGGGACTTACGCCATGAAAGGGGAGATCCCCGGCAGCGGAAGTCTGGACCCGGGAGGGAGGATCGTCGTCCTTTGCCCAGAAAAACCCGCGAGTACGTCACACGCAACGCGACATCCCCAAAGTACAAGGGTAAACTCTAAAAAAAAAACCCCGGGGAGATAAAAAAAAATGCTTTTCCACATGGGGGACTTTTTTAATTTTCTATTATCCTTTTATTACCCAAAAATATACTCGTTTTTTTTCCCTTTAAATGTTAAGCAAAACTACTAGTGTTATTCTCATTTGTTCAGTGGCGGTATGGTGTGTGTGCTTTTCTTTATGATTAACAGGGAAGGCGGAATCGAAAAGGGTGAGTAAACCAAGATATTATATTAATTACAGTATCAGGACGGAAAAATTCTTGATTAAATATAATTATTTTTGGGTAGTGTTTATCGTTTTTTGTTGTTACCCAGTTAAACTTAATTTTTTAAAAAAAATGGCCCGCAATCAAATTTGGCAACACTGAGCTTTCCCAAGTTCCCCCCCACCCCAACCCCATCACACCACTTTTTCCAGACAACACTTCAAACTTTATGACTTTTTAAGGGACTTTACCGGACGTAGTAAACCCCCTTCTCTCTTCCCCCTGCCCCCCCTACCATCACCCTCGACTGGGAGGTTCAAAAAAACACTTTTGGCGGGACACCAAGGTCTTCTCAGGGGCATCTGAACGCTTTCGTCGTGATCCCCCCTCCCGGGAGCTAGGGGCTTTTGTCAACGAAAACAATATGATGTTATTTCGTAGCGAATCCGGGTTTTAAAACCGTCACTTAGCCTAGTTAGTCAAATTAAATGGATCCCGTCAAATTCAAAACGACCGCAAAAGCGGCGCGGTGGTGGCGTATGTGCCATGTCCTTTCCGACATAAATCCCAAAATGTTAAGCCCCAGTCACGAGCAAATATAACGCTAGCCTGAATACATTAATTCAAAATTAAATTAAAAAACCAAACAGTGTTATTTCACTGATATGTCCACCAAATCGGCTTTTTACGAATTGAAACAGCTCTATTAATATATTCCACATTATAAACACATTATCGTGATGGAGCTTTAAACAAAAATTGCAGTTAGTAAATCACCCCGATACAAAACAATAAAAATATTTTCGAATCTGTAATTTAACTGTATCCCCCTGAGCCAAACAAACTTCAACCCCAACAGGGTTTGAATTATGATACATTAATCAGGACAAAGTGTTAAATCAGGGCCAACTCTCGACCGGGAATTCCCCCACACGATTTAATTTTACTTCAATACTCAACCCGATCGAAAAAGCAAAAACCAAAATTAATTTCTCGCGACCCTTAAAAATTTATTGACACTGAAAATTTTAAATTAGATCAAATCTTTCCCCGGTAGATATACTGACTGAAAACTACTTTTGCGATAAACTACGTGTTCAACATTGGTTACAATTTTACGACAAAAACGCCCCTCTTAAGGGGTTTAGGGTAAGTAAGCTCCGTCCCCTTGGAAAACAGAAATAAAAGCCCTTATGTTAGACGGGACGCTGTTACAATAGATACAAAGAAAAGCCCTACTGACGACAACAAAGAAACTATGGGCCCTTTAAAGAAACAAGAAAACCCAGACAATTAGAACAAAAAAAAAAGAGCACACTTTAATTTAAATTGGCCCCTAAAACACCATTAAAAAATGGGAAAGTCTGTCAAAATGGCTTTGGCAAAAAAAAAGATGAAGAAGCTCCATTGAAATACCATTAGAAACAATAACACCTTTTCCCCTATTCTCCCCTTTAAATTTTTGATCCTTTCAAAAAAAATTCCATATAAAAAAAATTAAAAAACAACCAAGCTAACCCAACCCTAGACCCTTTTCATTTTAAAACATTTTTCCCCCAAAATGGCCTTACACGCCATAAAACGAAAAAAAATCAAAGCTCAAGGAATGCCCAAACCCCTATTAAACTTATTCAATTCTGTTTAATCTCCCCCCACCAATCGAGCCAGTATTACACATTTTTAATTTTTTCACATATAATGCCAAAACCCTAATATTGGAAACAAGCCTTTGTCCGCCCTCTGCCAAAAACGACAAAC
Source organism: Sweltsa coloradensis (assembly GCA_024449915.1). NCBI lineage: Eukaryota > Metazoa > Arthropoda > Insecta > Plecoptera > Chloroperlidae > Sweltsa > Sweltsa coloradensis. Next base: position 167,440 of record JAMZAV010001930.1, on the reverse strand, counting down.
CTTCCACCCCCAATGACTCCCGCCCAATTGCATTTACCCGCCTGTCAAAACCCCCTGAATTATTGTCCACAGTCAAATATCAGTTTGGCTAAAATAAAAAAATTCTAGACGGTTCCAATCGGTTTTCCGATTAATCATGACTTGCACAGCACTCTTAAAGTAACTGATGACGTTAGAATCCATGGACAGTAGAAAAATTACCATACTGCACTTTTTGACTTTGCAAAGCTTTGACTCCTTTGACTAGACATTTATAAAGTAAATTCAATCATTAATTTTTTCCTTCCACACTCAATGGATAAATTCGTATCTCCCGGCAGGCAACAGTGCGTTATCTCAGGGAAAAATCAATCGAACTGGCACCAGGGCGGCAGGGGTGCCGAAAGGAAGGGATTAGGGCCTTTTTTATTCTCACTTACTTTAACGATTTTTCAAATTCATCGTTTATTGCCTCACCCCCTGTACGGGACGATCGCAAATTTTGGATGTCTCCCCCGATAATTAATCAAGAAATTTGAGATGAAAAATAAAGACCTGAATCTCTTGCCTTGGGGCAACAAAAAAAACTTTTTGCAAAAAACCCCCAAAAAGTCACAAATCATTTTTTTAGGCTCCAAAAACTTTTAGCAAAATTTTAGACCACTCGACAATCGAAAAATTTTCTTTAAACGGTACAAAATACCCTTTAAACAACAAGTCAGAAACCTAGGATATTATGATAAGACCTGATTGGGAGGGAACATGTCAAACACGTTTGTAAAAAAACGTACGCTGCCCCACTTTTTAAATAGACAAAAAAAATTTCTTTCCGACAAAAACTAAAAAAATGCTAGACAATTTTTTATTATCCCCCACTTCGACTCTGCGACTTTGTTTATAAGACTTGACCGAGGACCTCTTTTTGTCTCCAAAGGGCACAAAAATTCCGTGCCCAAATTTATATTAGGAATAAGAAAATTGCCCATAAAAACCCCTGGTTTTAACAAGTTGGTTGGGCTCGATTAAAGGACGAAAAAAATTTCCCACCCGATCCCTCGTTCAAAAGTACTTTCAACATCGTCCCCGTCATCTTCCCTCTAGTTTTAAATTTCCTTCACTCAACCACAAGTTTAATACCAGGCTAGGTCCGGTACGCAACTCTCATTCCATACACAAAAACTAATCTCCTTGACCTTTCTTTAAAAAATCAACGCTTTTCGAACTTGGAATCTCCCCTTCTGAAAATAAGAGACAAATATAAAAACAATTTTTTGCTTTTAAAAGTGCCACTATTTCCCTTTTATTAAAAATTCTTCAAATCTAATGATAACTGTACAAACAACACAAATAAAAATACTAAAAATCCCAAAAAATGCAAATAAATTACATATAAATGCTCGGTTACCGGGTTTTACTCTTTTACGGGGACCCCTTTTTTGTTATGTAAGGAAACTGATGAAAGCGAGGTGAATGCGGAGAATGAAAGGCTAGTTTACAAATTGTTTTCCCCAAAATTTTCAAAGTTTATTTTTTAAATTTAATTTGTGGGGAATTTTAAAGGGCAATTATTTTGTGTTCTAATTATCTTTTTATTTTCATTGGGGCCCCATTATCATTAATATCATTATTATTTTTATTTCACAAGTTATACTTATATTTTTTTTATTATTAGTTTATACATAGGTTATTTTTATATTAGTAGAAGTAGTAGTAGTAGTATAGTATATACCAACACCATACAAAATGAATGTAATGTACCTCCCAAAAAGGTTTGGGTGGGAAGATAAAAGGTTTATAGCCTTTAAACCCCTTAAAATAAAAACCCCGAATCAATCAAAAAAAATCAATCAAATTTTGGGGGGGAGAGAACTGGGGTGCCGACGTTTGCATAATGAAAAAAATTCTAAGGTTTTGGTCCTGTGGTTAAAAGGGAGTAACTTTCGGGACGATTAACGTAATAAAAGGGGATTTTAAAGGTTTTTTGTCGTGGTTAAAAAGTAGTGACGTTTTGGGGACGATTAACAGCAATGAAGAGGTATTTCTAAGGTTTTGTGTCCCTTTGGGTTTAAAAATAGTGGGCGTTTCCGGTGCAAAATGGCAAAGCAAGGTTTTTCTAAGGTTTGCTTCCCGTGGTTAAGGGGGAGTGACATTTCGGTGAAAAATAATAGCAATGACGAGGGAATTTCTAAATTTTAGTTTAAGATTAGGAGGATGTTCTATGGTATCTACTCCACGAGGGTATAGGGGAGTTTTTTTGTCTAATAGTAATGAGGAGGTAGTGGAACCGCTCACGTGGATATAGGGGGTGCCTTGGGGAGTCATTGCTAGTGAAGAGAGTAATACTTCCTGTTTACCGTTCATGAGGAAGTAGGGGGTGCTTTTGGGGATGTCACGCAGGTGAAGAGAGTAATACTTCGCTGTCTACCCTTTATGAAGAATAGGGGGTGCCTGGGGGTGTCACTGAAAGGGGAAAAGAGTGTACTTCACTGCCTAAAGGGCGATGAGACGTGGGGGTGAAGGGGTGGTTTCGCTTCGTGGTTTTACGAGGGAAAAGTTTTCAACATGCTTACGTTTGTGAGGATAGGAAGGAAAACCCGATGGGTTGTTTTCCCATTGTGGAGATAGTAGGACATCCTTTTCCTACGCAGCATGGTTAAAGGGGAGCGCGAAGGGGTGTCTACCCTAGTATGGGAAGTGGTGGCATGACGCCATATCTCTTAAGTTCAAAAGGAGTGGGAAACAGGGGTTTCAATTTGCATTGGGGGTTTAAAGGGGGGTAATGCCGCACATTTGCACTTGGCTTTAAGGGTGGAGGAAAAAGGGGTGGTTTCACAGTCCTTGTGTAAAAAGCTATTTAAAACCCTGGACTTTAATTTTTTTCGTAGTTATACTGTTCGTGATTCATTTTCAGGTCATATTAGCAGATGGACTATGTTTTTTTCAGTGTCAGAGTAGGCCATGTATTCCCCCGAGCTAGTAAATTTTCGGTCAAAGCCTTTTGAGTGAGGGGACAGGCATGTGAATGAAAATCGAGTCTTTTAAAGTCTGCGATTTAATTAATTGTTGTTTTTTTCGAGCGGAGAAGTTTCCCCATTCAAGGGCTTATGTAAACAAAGTGGAGTGGGGTTTTTACCAGACTTGGGACGGGAGCAGGCTGTATTTAAAAAGTAAAAAGTTATTTTTTGGTAATTTATAAACTTATATGTTTTTATATAAAATTTGTAATGTTTTATCAATTAATGATTTTTTTTGTTAAATTTAATCAGAAACCGTAATTTTAATCTGGTTAATGTTTCAAGAAGTTTTGCTTTAATTTTTAAATTTTTAATTCATTGTTTTGGTTCAAATTGAGATTATAAATATTTTTTTGGGTTACGAAGTGCGAGCCGAGTTTCGGCAGTAATGTAATGTATTCGTCAGCTGTTTGTTTTTGTGAACGAGGAACTGTCAAGTGAGGCACGTGGGGTTTTTGTATACGCAAAGGGTTTGTTTTTTTTTTTATGGTACAGTTGACGCGCCCCCTCACTCGAAGGATATCGGGTGGGGGAAGGGAAAGCAGTCATGCCCGCGATTCTGACAGACGCGGAGAAGTGTCCGGCTCGTTTAGTCACAAGTGGGGCCACACTGGCAAAATTATTTTTGATTTTGAAAATCTAGGAATTTACCAGGGAATTCCAAATGTTATTTCTTAGGGGAAATTGGACAGTAAAACTTAATGTGTTCTTTTTGTTTTTATTTTGAATTCACACAAACAAAAATTAGCTAATTTGAACTTGGTTTTTTTTATTTTTTGTGACAGACTAAGATATAGGGGTTTCAGGTTAAAATTTTTGATTTCCCAATTTAAGGAATTATAAATTTTATTAGGGAAAGGTTTTCTGTCGTAGATCACGTCTTTTTTAAATTTGTACCCGGATGTACATGCCAAAGGCGAGGTTATGGTTTCGTCCGGGGAAAAAGGGGGAAATTTTTGTTTTTTTTTCTTTCTTAATGGATTTTTAGCTTTGGGTCCGGGTATTTTGGGGTTTCACTGGTTCTTTGGAGAGGATGTGGGCCAAATGAAGTGAATCTTTGCCAAGACAGAAGGATCTTTTGGCCAAGACAAAGGAAGAGAAACAGGGGGGAAAAAGACATCATCCCAGAGGGGAAAGTTTTAAGGCAACGGAGGTCTTTAAGCTACCGCAGCCCCGGTCACGAGGGCGTGACCCATAGTGGGGGGCATGTATGATTAGGGTTTGGACCCAACACATGGTTACTTTAACCGGGGAAAATGTCACAATTATGCTGACATCATTTTTCGCCGGTGCTACCGACGGAGTTTATAAGGGTCAAGACGTCAGTTACTTTTCCCGGGGAGCTTCCTTTTTGTCCAAACAGGAAGGAATCGCCGACAAAAAAGCTGAAAATAAAGATTTTCACAATAAATGTGCAAGTAATCGGACTTTGATTAAATGCATGAACGAAGAGTGCGAGTTCGGGAGAACAGAGAGAGACGAGGGGCAAAAAGTTGACGGAGGAGGTCAGGACAGTGAACAACAATCGAACGTGAACCCAAAAAGTCCCAGAAAAGTTTTTAGTGAGGAACCCGGGTGAAGAACCCGAACAAGGATTTAACCCTAAGAAGAGGTGAAGAGAGAAGAATCGCCAGGGCCCACATCAGGGTGTCGGAGGGGGGCCCGTCAAACCACATCCCCGGCTAGAAGCATTTGGAAGCCCGCAAACCAATTAGTAAGTATAGAGCAGAGAGGGATGAACCCCCGGTTGCCAGACGGAAACATAGGTTCGATCCTAGGCCAGAATAGGAGGGTCATTAGTTTATCTCTAATACAGTGCTGGCTCTTAAATGGAATCACGTCTAATTTGTGTCACACCCCCCCATGAACCACTACCCAGTCCCGTCCGGCTACTATTTTAAGCCTAAAGAGTTTAGCTACGCCCCCTTAAAAAACCATTGGCGATCACCACCTCGCCCCAAAGGGGCCCCAATTGCTATGCGTGAAATATTGCGCCGCCGTGATATTTTTAGTTATGAAGTGAGTTTTTTTATAGTTAAAATATATTATAATTTAAGTTTATGTTAGTTATGGCCCAAAAAAATCATTATTTTTTTGTATGAAAATGTAATGTGTTTTATGTTAAATTTAAATTTTTTGTTTTTTTTAACTGAGGTTTAAACAAAGTACTAAAGACGTTTCCCGGGGCGTCAAGGGGAAGAAGGGGCTCAACGACGACGTATGCTGCCTTAGTTTCGGGGGGTAAAATTCTCCTTATAATTAGCTGAAGTTTTCGAAGGACTTTTTCTCTTTCCCCGCTTTCACGATAAGCTGAGCCATGCTCGGGGGCCCGATCTACCCCGGGCCCCCGACGGGGATCCCACTGTGACCTGTTGAAGAAAACTGGATAACTTAGTAAAAAGTAATGTAATAAAATTTTTAATTGCCAACCCACCGAAGTTCGTCTTTTAGTACAAATACATTCAAACACGAAAAGCCAAGAATATGAAACATAAAGGGGCTACGCTCAGAAACTAAATGTACAATGGTCTCACAGAAGTAAATTAGCAGTAAGGACCATACAGTGTGTATGTTGTTGCCGTTGTGTGTTTGTTTGTTTATTTGTGCGTTCTATGACGAGTTAGCACTTACATTGTTCAGTGGATCCGCTGCACCTGATGGGAACAGCTGACTATGTATTCGTGTTGACTGCGATTTTGTTGTTGTTGTTTATTTGGATTAAGGAGCGTCAACCGTTAGGTCATAATGCACCACTCTAGATTAGGGGATATGGGAAAGAAGGGGCCCATGCTGGTCAGACCCAGCCATGAGTAAGGGGTTGAAGAAGGGTTTCTCACGTCGCGGTCGTCATCGTCTTTGTCATCGTTCGTTGTGTCATTGTCATCGTCGCCGGGGGGTCGCTAAGTTAAGGGGGCAAGGTCCCCGACGACGATTGCCAGAGCTCGCCTCTATTTTCGGGGAGTAAATTACTACCCTTCATACTAGCTGATGTTTGCGATGTAGATTTTTTTCTCTTGAATCGCCTTTTACGATTAGCAGAGCCATGCTCTGGGCCAATTCTACCCCGGGCCCAGACGGGGTGTGTTGACTGCGACTTCCCGAGCCAGACGTACGTGATAGAATTCGCTGACCTTGCTCACATGTGAATTACTGAGTAGCCATCAAAGGGCCTTTGTGCAATTTGTACGTGCACAAATACAGTTCAGAGATGACAAAGATTGTAACATCGTCGCGATAATATATCCGATGCGAAGTGTGTGAAGCAAAGTGTCATTGAAGTCACAGGCGTCGTTTGGCAACACCAATGATCATAATCGATTATCTGCAATTATTGATTGAAATGTTCCGACTATCAATAATCTTGTAGTGTTTAAGTAATCTTCTACTAGGAGCAGCACTTACCGGAGCACAACATGCGCGGTTTATTTCAAACATCCATCAGAACTAATTCAAATGTTTCTGATATTATTAGTACGTTCGAAAGTTGTTCACTATGGTATGACTGGCGTTCCGTAACATGATTTGTGAGCATATTCAGCATGCTCAATGTGCTCGAGGTTTCCAATTGAGCATTTCAACAAGTGGGAGAATTGGCGGTATTTTAAAAACAAAAATGGCGGATCACTTCATTAAATTAAACTTACGAAATAGTTGTTTCACCTGAGCCAGCCGCTTGAATTATCAACGTAAGTCACTCTTTTATTTCACTTATAACTAAAACGCGCTATATGACTGACTTGAACCTAACAAATGCGCTAGAATATTATTGCAGCGCGCATGCGCGCCTCCCGAAACAGCCATGCCATATGCTCGAGGTGTTCCGAAAGTATATCGTGCTTACAGACGCTTTACCGTGCTGGAGAATGCCAGCACCAAAGCATATTCAACAGCTTCCGGACCGTACCTTATCTAGGGCGACGGTCGTCGCCCGGCAGACAAGCGATGCGATGCTTAGGCGACACCGAACTCCGGCCCTATATACAGCTACCAGAGTTGGGGGGTTTTCAGCTATCTGCATACGCCGCCCCGAAAGAGTTACAGTCTTGAAACTCGGTATATGACCTGGTATGTGGTCCATGACATACCAAAAAAAAAATCAACCCGATCCGACAACTCGTTCTGTGTTAAAAAAGGCTCTCAACATCGTCAAATTCCTTAAGGCTGGCTGGTGGTTGGGTGGGTGGGTGGGTGGGGGGGCTGGCTGGCTGGCTAGGAGTTCTTCGCGGAGATTTCTTTAGCCTACAGAGAAAACGGTAAATCTTAGAACTATAAAACTTGGACCACACTTAGGTGTATTTCAGACGCAGTGCCTTTTGCTTTCAAAACCAAAATCGGGTAGGCTTACTAGTGACCGGAGAAAATCAAAACTTTGGATAATAATCAAAACGCGTAATTACTAAGGCGTGGTAATTTGTACAAACTTGAATTTAACATGCTATTAACCATTATAAATATCTTGCGTCCAAAACACAAGGGCTAAATTTGGGATGACCATGGGCCCAAAAATGACAAAAAACATATCTGAACTTTAAGAATGAATCATTCAAAGAAAACGCAACAACTGAGATGTTTCAAACGTGGAATACATTTTGATATCTCTCATTCTTTATCACTTTTGAATATGGAAAGCAAAATTGGTTAACGGGTACCGGAAAAAAACCAAAATTATCAAAAGTAGGTAATTCCGTACTCTTATGAATAATACGCTATACCGAGAAAACGGTTCATCTTAGAACTTTGAAACTTGGGCCACACTCAGATGTACCCATATACAAAAACCGGCAATTGGGACCGGGGAAAATCAAAATCAAAATCAAAATCAAAACGCGTAATGACTCAGGTGTAGTAATTTATACAAGCTTGAAATTAAACATGCTCTTAACCATTATAAAAATCAAGTGCTTATGCTAGTGCGTTGGTCTTGTTGTTAGCGTATCTGCTTCCAATGCAGAAGGGCCAGGGTTCGATTCCCGCTAAAGTCAGAAGTTTTTTAACTTTTGATTTGGACTTAAGTCTATCAGTCTTGTCTTAGGAGTTTGTAAACGGTGACTTTGGAGCCGTCCTAGCAAAATCAAAACGCGTAATTACTCAGGCGTAGTAATTTGTATACAAGCTTGAAATTAAACATGCTCTTAACCATTATAAATATCTACTGCTTATGCTAGTGCGTTGGTCTTGTTGTTTTCGTATCTGCTTCCAATGCAGAAGGGCCAGGGTTCGATTCCCGCTAAAGTCAGAAGTTTTTTAACTTCTGATTTGGACTTAAGTCTATCAGTTCTTGTCTTAGGAGTTTGTAAACGGTGACTTTGGAGCCGTCCTAGCAACGAAGCACATAATAAATTTCTGAGTTGTTCTGAATCGGCCTTGTTGATTCTGGCGTTGATCCGCGGGTGTTCGCACTGTCCATACCACTGATTGATATATTTCCTATTAAAAATATCGATCTTTGGTTGGTTATCGCTCACTCGTCGATTGCGTCGGGGCCTGCAGGGTTGGCTTGGTCGCTTTGATTTAAAGTCCCCCACTGAAAATCTGTTATATAACTGAGTGGGTAGTCTGTAAATAAAAAATTATTTATTTATTTATTTATTTAAGGGGTATCTTTGGGGGGACCGTGGGCCCAAAAATGTAAAAAAACAACTTTGAACTCAACAAATTTAATCATTCACACCTTGATAGCGAACGAACAACAAAAAGATGTAACATCCAACCAAATACAAAAATTTGTAAAAAATAAAACGGCAGCCAAGCTCTCCTTCAAAAGTCTTCGGCTGTGAATGCTGTGAGATATAGAAGTTGAGCCAAGCTTTTTATTCTTTCTCCCTAGTTTCGCTTTTAAAATAAGTAAGATCATTTCGCCTGTTGACGAGCGCCAAGCCAACGATTTTTGTGGTAAAAAAGTAAAATTTTTAAACTCGAAATCATAAAAAAATGGCTTGGCCATTGAATTTGGTTCATGGCCAAGAATTTTCTTTATGATTTCGAGTTTAAAAATTTTACTTTTTTACCACAAAAATCGTTGGCTTGGCGCTCGTCAACAGGCGAAATGATCTTACTTATTTTAAAAGCGAAACTAGGGAGAAAGAATAAGAAGCTTGGCTCAACTTCTATATCTCACAGCATTCACAGCCGAAGACTAGACTTTTAAAGGAGAGCTTGGCTGCCGTTTTTTTTTTTTTACAAATTTTTGTATTTGGTTGGTACTGACTTACTCAAAGAATAAATTAAAGTTGACAATATTATATTATAATTATAAGGGTAGATAATACGGTTTGTCACACTACGTCCTAGCTGATGTTTGCGAGATGGACTTTGTCTCTTTCCTCGTCATGCTATGGGCCAAATCCGACCCAGGGCCAAGATGGGGTAAAATGGTGAGGGATTAGGGAATGTCAAAGGGCATGTTTAAGAGGACTCAATCCCATGCATTCATTCTAATCAACCGAAGCGTCAACAAAGACGACGACGTGAGAAACTAAGGCGCTTCAACCGGTTCGGTCATACTCATATTGTGCCGCCTGTGATATTGAAAGTTAAAAAAATTAGTTAATTGTGTGTTTGATGTTTATATTGTTTTGTGAGTGTTTATATATTTGTTAAGAAATTGATAGTAATAGCGAACCAATTTGAATGGAAATAAATAAATAAAATACTTAAATGCACTTGATGTAAATTTTTTTTTTAAATAAATTATTTGAATGAGAAAGTTGGTAAGTTTGTCGCCGTTATGATATGATAGAAGTTCTTCGTATATAAGAGCGATCAATTTTTTTTTGTTTATTTGGAATAAGGACGCGTCAACCGTTAGGTCATAATGCACCACTCTAGCCTTGGGGGGGTCAATGCTGGTCAGAACCAGCCATGGATAAGGGGATCCAATTGCTTGCGCCAGTCATCATGGTACAGTCTGCTAATATATGATGCACGGTTAGAGTCAGGATTGGCAACGGCGGGCATCGTACACGAGGCATCCGGAATACGAACCTTCACCCAGGCCTAGGACGACGTGAGAAACAAGGCCGCTAAACCCGGATACAACCTGGGGTCTCACGTCGCGGTCGTCATCGACTATGTCATCGTTCGTTGTGTCATTGTCAGCATCGTCGGGGAGGTCGTCAAGGGAAGGGGGAGGCGTCTCCGACGAAGATTGCCAGAGCATCGCCTCTAGTTTCGTGGAGTAAAATACTACCCTACATACTAGCTGATGTTTGCGACGTGGACTTTTTCTCTTTAATCGCCTTGTACGATTAGCAGAGCCATGATCTTGGCCAATTCTACCCCGGGCACAGACGGGAAATGTACTGCAGATTTTTTTTTAAGGTGGCGTTATAATCAAGATAGCCGGCAAAACGATTTGAAACACATCTCCATTTAGCTTATCCAATAAATGGATGCTTGGTATGTAGAGTACAAAATTTTACATGTTCACTAATTCGACTATGAGGAATTTAAAAATCAATGAAACATGCTAGATTCTTATAACTTAGGATTTACGAATGTTATCATTAAGATATGATATAATCATCGTGTTTTAAATCAATTTGACCCCATCTTGACTGGTCTACTAAATAAGAGGGCCTTCACAACAATGAAGCTGATTTGAGTTATTCGTGAAAACGTGGTTTGCATAAGTTAAAGATGTAGATAAGGTAACGCATACAAAACTTAAAATACTTTAAGCTTACTTACTTGTACTTAAAAATACAGCCAAACCTTACACTCTCAAAAGTAAAGAGACCTGAAAAAGGGGCCAGGTGAGGATGACGTGAGAATCCAGGGCAGTTCAACCGGTTAGGTGATGTTGCGCCGACTGGGATATTATAAGTTAATTAAGTAATTATATGGTGTGTTTGATGGTAGCATAGTTTTTTTTTAGTTTATAAAAGAACAGAAATTTATAGAGATGAAAGTGATGACAACAGAAAAAATATTTATGTGTAATGAATGATGAAGATGTGATTGATGCGAACTAAATTGATTAAACAAATTACTTCGGATGATAAATTTTGTAAGATTGTCACTGAGACTTTTTCATTTAATTGGGAGAATTTCGTTAAGTTTCTTTGCATTGAGGTCGCGTCAACCGTTATGTGATAATGCGCCACAGTGGCTTAGAGGATATGGGGAAGAAAATCCCATGCTGCTCAGAACCAGCCACGGGTAGGGGTAAGTAGGAATCATCTTGGTAGTTTATTCTTTAAATAAAATATGTTGGTCGCTGTGGTCGTAAGAAAACAGTTTCTCATATGGTGACTAAGCTAGAGTTGGAGTCGCAAGACACAACGTCACATATTGTGTCACACCTAGGGCAATCTTGTCCCTGCTAAAGAGGTAAGCGTGGGTAAGATGTTGGTGTTTGGGTTTTGAAATCCCTGGAGTTGCTAGATAAAAGTACACACTGTTAAACCCAAAGTATGGTTTGCTGAATGGGCCTATTGTCGTCAGATGATAAAACCAACCAGCCAAGGCCCTAGGTCTAGACGACTACACCGATGACCAAATCAATGGTGTTTTACTAATCTCTAAGAAATCACGCCCAACAAACCACATCCAAACGTAGAACCAACATAAATATTGATTGAATCTTCTTCCCGAATTACAAAATGAAATGTTATTAAGTCCAGAGAAATGAAACACGACTTGTAACGTGCGAAATGCGACAGACAAAAACAAGACAGACAAAGATGGCGTTAAATGTTGTTTCATCAACAATGCATTATCCACCACCTGTTAAATACTGAACATTATTTTCCTATGCGCCTGTGCCGAAAAACGCGTTTGTGGTTCGCCGCACAAGAAAATAGTGCGCAAATGTTAAATGTATTCCACTTTAGGCGAGGGGACATGGGGACTTTTTCGTTTTTGGATTAATGGCACAAAGTCCCATTGCTGGTCTGAAAGGTGGTGAAAGTAAATGGGAAGAACACACGCCGTGATTGTCATCGTCTAATTCATCGTTTGTGTTATCATGGTCGTCGTCTTCTTTAGTTTAATTACACCAATCCACCAAAGAATCATAATAATAAATGTGGTTGTAGTGTTGTTTGTAACATAAAAGAAATTCAAACATTTTCAAAACGAAGAAGAAGAAGAAATATTATGGCTCATAACAAAAACTTTCCAAATTCCAGGCAAATCAATGCTTGGCGCACTTATCACATTATTACTAACAGACATCAATGCAGCTTCTTTAAGTTAACGTTTATGTGGATTGGCTTCATGTAGGGTAATGTTTTTTGTAACTAAGAAGTAATAAGCCATAATGTTTCTTCTCTTTGTTTGTTTTGAAAATTTTATTTCTTTGTTGTTACAACAACAACTACAACCACATTTATTATTATGATTCTTTGGTGGATTGGTGTAATTTGTTTTGTTTAGTTGGCATTGTTTGTTTGTTTTAAAGCCCATTCTGTTGTCTTGTTTCAACTGTCATTAAAAACCTGATGAAGGAGGTTGATTAACCTTTGGAATATCGTAATCTTTGTTTTATTTTAAATAGTGTTTAGTACTAAAAACATCATGATCTTAAAACCTGACCTACTCTAAAATTGTTTCACCTTTGAAATATTATTATGGTATATTAAGAAATTGAAAACAATATACAGATAACAGTGATTCCAACAGAAAAAAATGAATTAAAGAAAATTAAAATTAAATGATTTTGATGTGAAATACAATAGGTTAAAATAAGTTTGGTTTATTTGGATTAAAGACCCGTCAACCGTTAGATCGTAATGCACCACTCTAGCTTAGGGGGATATGGGGAAGAGGGCCCATGCTGGTCAGATCCAGCCACTGGTAGGGGGAGAAAAGTGGGGGAAATATCAAGTCGCGGTCGTCATCGTCTTGTTATTGTTCGTGGAGTCATTGTCGTCATCGTCGTCGGGGGGGGGGGTCGTCAAGGGAAGGGGGCAAGTTACCCGACGACGCTTCGGAAAAAAATATTATAACTTTGAATGGGAAATTTAGAAAGTTTGTCGATGTTATATGATAGAATTTTCTTCATATGATTGGGGTAGATCAAATTTTGTGCGAAAGGCATCATATTATATACATTCTGTTAGCATATGAAGTACGGTTAAAGGTACATCACATTGTGTCACATCTGGGAAAAAACCTTCCCTCTGGTTTAGAGATATCCGTGAGTCAGACGTGTGAGGCCTACACAACAACCTCCTCAATATACAATTTTAAATAATGAGTTTTTTGTTTACAAGTTACTTGTATATAATTACAACTAATAGACGTAGAGTGTTTGTGGTGGTTACAAATTTATGTCACTAGAATAACGCTTAAGTACCGCCGCGTTGATGGATGAGCGTTTTTTTGTAAGTTTTTTGTTTGCGTTTTGTGCGTTTGTTTCGCACTTTTTCTTTGCAAGTGCTTTTTGAATGCATTGTAGGTGATTGTTGTCAAGTTTCTATTGTTACTTGTTAATTGGTATTATAAACCTAAAAAAAACTCATATTAAAACCTTTATTTCTGTAGATTCTGGCTAACTTTTTAAACTTTTTCTTTCAAAAGGTATTACATCACCATAACCTTAATGTCCATGTGAAATCTGAACGTTGTAGCCCTACTTGTTTGGTCAGAATCGGCCCAAATGTGACGAAAATATCGCACTAAAATTGAAAAACTTATATTAAAACCTTTATTTCTATGGATTTTAGCTGACTTTTACAACTTTTTCTTTCAAAAAGGTACTACATCACCATAATCTTCATGTCCATGTGAAATATGAACGTTAAAGCCTCACCCGTTTTGTCAGAATTGGCCCAAATGTGACGACAATATCACACTAAAAATCGAAAAAAAAATAGTAAAAGTACGATATTCATGAGTAATATTTCTTCGATTGTACCAAAAAAAAAATACACCTCTCAGTTCAGAGAAAACAAAGGCCCCTTAAATTTTCATCAAGTTCGCATATGCCTTTTTTGCCCGGAGAGAGAAACAAAAAGAAAAGCCGTTGGTCTTGTGGTTTCGTTCTGCTTCCTGCAAAGTTCCATTTATTGTAAATCAGAATTTTTAATTCGATTTGGACAATAACGTTTTTTGCCTTAAAATTTGAAAATGATTTCCCCAGAAAAACGAAGACATAAAAAAAGGCAATCCCTTGTAGGCGGGATTTCGCGGGTGGACGGTCCAACCAGTTCTATATTTTTTTAAAAATTCATCTTTGTTGGGATCGCCACTGCCCGATTTGCGTGGGGGGCCTTTATTGGCTTGGTCGCTTTTTTTAAAGCCCCCCCTAAAATCCATTATTAACAGGGGGTAACCAAATAAAATTTATTTTTTTTTTATTTTAAAGGAAAGAAAAAAAAACAAAAATTTTTTTGGGGAATAAAATTAATTTTTTTCCGCTTCCCCCGAAGACCCCAATAGAAAAACCTTTTTAAAATTAAAATTTTGAAGTGGAACGAAAAAAAGTGTTTTTTTTCGAAATTAAATTTTTTTTAAAAGTTTTGATTTTTAAGGGAACAAAAAACAAAAAGCCAATTCCCCGAAATCTAGGTGGGGAAAAAAACCTCAAATTTATTTTTAAAAATTTTTACAATCATTATAATTCTAACCCCCCCACAAAAAAAATAAAACTATTCGAAAAATTTTAAAATTTATTTTTCCCTTTTCTAAAGGCCCAAAATATTTTTCAATCCTAAGACAAGAATGATTGCCTAAAGTCCATTCAGAAGAAAAAACTTCTGACTTTAGAAAACAATCAAACCCTGGCCCCTTCTGCATTACAAGCAAGACAAAAAAATTCATAGGCGACATGGGAACTAGGGCGCTTCAAACCCGGGTAGTCATATTTCGCCGCCCGTGTTGGGGTGTAATAAAATATTGAGTTTTTTTTAATTTTGATAACTTAACAAAAGAAAAGAAGGTGATGGAGATGTTAATAATAGAAGGAGAAAAAGGGAATTTAAAGGAAAATTAAGTGTTTTCTCAATTTATAAATCGGGAAAAAAACCCTTTCCCTACTGTATTTTTTATAAAAATCCTCCAAAATGATTTTGTTTTATTTGGATTAAGAACGCGTCAACCGTTTGGGCATAACACACTCTAGCCTAAAAGGGGGGGGGGGGGAGGGGGGGCCCATGCTGGTCAGAACCACCACGGGTAAGGGGGGAAGGGGGGTTTCTCACGTCCGGTCGTCATCGTCCCCTTTTCTCGTTCGTTGTGTCATTGTCGTCGTCGCCGGGGGGGCCCTAAGGGGGGGGCAAGGGCCCCGGCAAAAATGCCAACTGCCTTAGTTTTGGGGGGAAAAATATTCCCCCTCTTTCTAGCTGTGTTTTTCGAAAAGGGGGACTTTTTTTTCTTGAAATTTCCTTTTACGATTTTTCAGAGCCATGCTTGGGGCCCAAATTTTACCCCGGGCTCAGACGGGGGGGTCCCGAAAAAGAAAAAAAAATCCATCCCAGCGGGGTATAGAAACTTAGGCTAAGGCTTAGTGGAGGCACCGACCGGCAAAGGGGACAGGGTTCGTACCCCCTAGATGGATTTTGTAATTTCTGGATTGATTTTCATGAAAAAAAGTATTATATCCCGAATTTCTAGGTTTTACCCTACCACAAAATGCTTGCTATTGATGGTCCGACCTTTTGGTGCTCGACGGGCAGTGTCCAGCAGTGGCCAAAGTGCCGACAAGAGCTATTTTACCATTATTACGTATTGCTGGTTCATATGAGAGATTAAAAAAAGTTTGTCACCGTTATCATATTGTATGGAACTAGTCAAATATTTTTGAAAATCTAATTGCTTGCGAAAGGGCTCATATTCCGGCGGGAAACTCAAATTTTAAAATTTTGATTTCAACTGAATGTATTAAGTTTTTTGTATAAAGGGGCCGCAACCGTGTCTAACGCCAACGAATGTTCAAACTCGGACCGACACCCAAAGTATCGGCGCTCTGTAAAACTGGAAGTAGTTTTAACACGGTATTGGTTCGACTCTACGCTCCGTGTGAAAAAGACTTTAAGAAAGGAGGGCCCGGGGTGCAGGTGACAAACCGGGTTTTTAGGGTGTTAGGTAATGATAAGAAAGTTCCACTTCTTTAAATTTGGAAAAACACTCCCGAGGTCCTGATCCCCCGCTGAATAGATTGTTTAAAACTTCGGGATTGATGTCCATATAAAGGGAATGCCCGGGGGGCTGTTACAGGGGACTCACTACCGCTTCGCATTAACTCTGAAAAAAACCCCGGGGGAAAATTTTCAGTCAGGATTCCCGGGGGTGGGGGATCGAGCCTGTGCCTCCCCATCAGTCTCACACGCTACGTAGACTATCCTTTGCTCAGAGTTGAGTGTCTGGAATTTATTTGCGACTCGCACCTAACCCTGGTGAGGAATTGAGAGACTAGCGGCTTTGCAGACAATTTCTCAACTAAACTTTGCAGCGTTTCTCGTTGTTTGCAGTTTGCATTCAGCATACATTTGAAAGGCACCTTTTCCGACTACGTGGAAATGGCGCTTCAACCTTTAAGGTATATTGCGCGCATGTTTTTTTTGTTAAATTAAAAATGAGTTTAGGGTTGGTTTTGATGGTTATTATTGTTTTCAAAGATTGAAAGGACAAATATGATAGAATTGTGTACCAAAAGAAAAGTTTTTTTTTTGATAAATAACATGCAATGTTATACAAATTTTATTTTTTTAAAAATTAAAAAATATAGATATTTTGTCGCGTTACATATGAAAAAAGCTCTTTACAAAACTTCCGTTCTATGACACTTTTCCGCTTTTTCCCAAAATTTTTTTTTTAAAAACTTTGAGACAGGACAAATCAAAACCTTTCACTTTGGGTTGCTGAGCGCGGAATTTGGGTTGGCGACTACATAAACTGAAGCCTGGACACCTAAAAACAAGACAGAATAGGGAGACTTAGTTTGGATGCATTTGTTTTATATATTTTTTTGGAACAGGGAACGTAAACCTTTAGGTCAAATGATACTCTAGCCTAGGGGATATGGGAGGGGCAGCCGTGTGGTCAAAACCCGTCACTGGTAAGGGGAGGAATGGGAGATTTCACTCGCGGTCGCATCGTCTTTGTCATCGTTCGTTGTGTCATTGTCATCGTCGGGGGGGGGTCGCAAGGGGAAGGGGAAAGGTCCCCGAGGACAATTCCCGAGCTCCCCTCTAGTTTCGGGAGTAAGATACTCCCCCTCAAACTACATGCCATTAGGGGTTCCCGGGTTTAAACGAAAGGCTTAGCTTGATGCGGTGCGGTGTAATATCTCAAATTAGTTTTAACGTCATAGTTGGAGTGCTCCACAACAATTTAAATAGGAAGACGGGGGGGAAAACTAGGGCGCTTCAAAACCGGGGGCAGGGTTTTTTCCCGCTATATCGTTTTTTTTTAATTTAGTTTATTGTTTGTTTAATTGATTATATTTGGGTATATGAGATTATTTTATTAGTAAAGAAAATATGTTGTAAATGCGTACCTATAAAAAATTTTTTTTTATTTTTTGGATGAAGGGGGCTTTAATGTTTGGGCATAAAGCCCACTCTCCTAGGGGGTTGGAGTGGAGGAGCCCTGCTGGTCAGAACCGCCAGCGTAAAGGGGTCGAAAAAAGGGGGTTTTTCCCTTGTGGGCACGTATTTTTCATCGTTGTGTTGTCATTTTCATGGTCTCTTGTCCCGGTTGTTGTGTCTCGTGTCCTCTCGTCGTCGTTGAGGTTATCGTCAGGTGTGGGGGAAAGGGGGCCCCGACGGCGATTTTCCCGGGGTCGGTCTAATTTCGGGGGTAAAGTTATACCCCTTTAAAAATACGAATTAGGGAGATTCTTTCCTCGCCTTTTACGATTGCAGATCCATGCTTTGGACCCATATACCCCCGGGGCCCAGACGGGGAACTTTAAATGAAAAAGATTTTTTGGGGGGGGAAAAACAACAAAAATAGTTTCAAAAAATTAATGTGAATCGGGGGGGGCTCCTGTCGAGTCCCGGGAGTAGGAACTGGGAAACTCCAATGAGTACTGAGGGAAACAAAGAATAACGTAAAAGAAGTGGAACCCGGGCGCTTTAAAACCCAAACACATTGCCTGACTGTGATTAAGATTAAAGGTTTGTTTAACGATTCAATTTTTTTTGAAATGAAAAAAAAGAAAAAAAAAATGTTTGGCCACGATCTATCCAGTTTTTTGGCTTTTTTTTGAAGTGTTATTTTTTATGTAAATTCTAATAGGCATTTGAAAGCTTTGTATTTTAGTTTCTTCAAATGTTTTTTTTGTTTTTTTTTAAAGGGGTTTTTCCCTAGTGTGTTTCATTTTTGCTCTTTAATAAAACATATTAAATTGAATTTCCTCGCATTATTTACCAAATCATTTCTGGATATTTGCATCATTTTTTGGTCCTCCGGGGAAACCGGTAACAACGTTTTTTATCCGGTATATTGTGATAATTGCTTAATACGCCCACGGGGGATTAAACGTGTTTCTGAGAGTTTTTTTTACGCAATTTTTTTTAGTTTTCCCCTTTCCGCGATGGACAAGCTCTAGCAAGGAAAAGTGTGTATAAATCAATGTTCAGATGGAAAAAACCGTTTAAAAACATTCACGGTGGTGAGTCATTGTTAAAATCAAATTTTACTTTGCAAAAGTGTAGAACGTGTCTTTTTAACTCAACACTTTTCTCCACGATTTGAGTATTGCGCAAAGCGAAGATTTTTCCCCCAATTGAAACTGAGATCAACCCAAATATTTTTTAAAGGTTATGATGCCAGGAACATTTAAGGACCTAGGAGCTGAACATCGCCCCGGTACCATGTCCACGCAGCATTTTTCAATGAAAGGGAGCCTAGGTCCGAAGCTACATTTGCCACTTTGATGGCAACCAAAAAGTGCTGGCTTTCGTTCAGGGCCTCTTTGAGCACAGTTCACAAAAATAATCACGGGGCGAGAACCAAAGTAAAGGGGCCCTAAATCACGTACCCCCCGATTCTTACAAAAAACAGCGAGCAAAAAAAAAAACGCACCAAAAAACCGGAAAAAAAAACTTTTAAAAGTCGAGACTCAGCGTTCTCCAACCGAACATTTCAGAAGGGGGCACAAAAAACACCACCACGGGACAAATTCAATTGGGGGGGGGGCCCAATTTTATAAAAAGGGGTTCACCAATGGGGGGGCATACAAGGACCCCAAAAAAAAAAAAAAAAGACACCGGGGGACAAACCCTAAAAAAACCCCCTACAACCCCAAAACAAAAGCAAAACCCCAAAAAAAGGGCATTAAATCAAGTGGGGCCCCAAAACCCTTTGAAATGTACAGGTAACCATTGGATACACAACTGAATGAAACTGTTTTCGAGCGTCATTCGTTCGGGAAAGACAATTCATTGTGTTTTAATTGCCTACGTTCAAACCATGCTTCAAAAGACTGCAAATCATCTACATGTCACAGGTGTCACAAACGTCACCAAACATTATTACATTTAAAACTTGTCGTAGGCTTTCGCGGCCGGAGTCAATATAAAACACTTGGCTGTCGGGTGTCGCCGCGTCCATGATAGATGAAAACTGACGTTTCGGACCGGTTACACGGTCCATTTTCAGAGTTAAAAAAACACTTGAAGGGTACTTACACGAACGAACCTACTCGGTCCAGCTCGTCTGTGCAAGTCACCCCCACCAAGTTGGCAACCAGTTTTGTCAGTCTGAACGCGCATGCGCACTCGCTTCGCGCCCAGCCACTGACGTCACGCTGTTATCTTTTCGCTTTAGCCGCTCTATAGTTGGTTTCCACGTTTTACTGAGCCTATACCCATCTTCCCCGGGTTTAAATTCTTGGGGTGTTTTTCTATCTCAATCGCCTCGCGGACCAGGCGGGGCCTGTAATTATCGACAACTGACAGAACACGAGTGTCTTCAAAGTTAATACGATGGCACTTACTCACACTGTTTCTGTCAACGCCGACTTGTCCGTATGCCCTAGTCTTGTATGGCTTAGATGTTCTTTGAGGCGCGTTGAGATTTTTCTACCAGTTTGGCCCACGTAGACTTCGTCGCAAGCTCCACACGGTATCTCATAGACTCCTGGTACGTCTAAGCGTGGGAGCTCATCCTTAGCCGAATTAAACATCGTAGAAAGTTTCTATCCGTGTTGTAAACAGTGTGAATGTCGTGTTTTCGTAACAGCTTACCAATACGGTCGGTTGTATTCTCCACGTATGGCAAAAAAGCACGAGAAAACACGTTCCGGCTGTACTAGTGGCGAAGCTTGCGGTAGGGCTGGTGCACACGGTCTCTTTTGAATGCCTGTGAAATGTCCCTATTCGTATAGCCATTTTTCAGTAGCATTTCACGAAGTACTTTGCATTCGTCCACCAGATGTTCCTTGTCTGATATTCTCTCTGCCTTCGACGACTTCGCCGGCCGCAAGAAAAGGAAAATGTATTTGGATTAAATCATAGAAATAACGAGGAGGCAAAATGTCAACATACATAGGGCGCGGGCGATACGCGTCAAGTGTTAACAACGCAAACAAGAACGCGAGTGGCCTTGATGTTTTGTAAATGTGTTTAAATCTTCCCGCATTGACGATTAGAAAACTTTATTTGTCTGTTCTCTTTCACAGGCGCTATCGAAAAGACCAATGTGATAATCTTAAGACTCTACGACGACGTGAGATACAAGGGCGCTTTTACCGGATGGGTTATTTTGCGCTGCCTGTGATACTGAAAGTTACTAAAATGAGTTTATATAGTGAGTGATGAACATATTGTTGTCTTAGTATAAGGAAATAAAAGAGATAAACCGAGGAAAATTAATGAAAGTTAAAATACTTTTTTGTTGTTGTTAAGGACGTGTCAACCGTTAGATCATAATTCACCACTCTAAACTAGGGGGGTGGGAAAGAGGGGCCTATGCTGGTCAGAACCAGCCACGGGTAAGGGGAGGAAAGGGGGCTCTCACGTCGCGGTCGTCATTGTCTTCGTCATCGTTCGTGGTGTCATTGTCGTCATCGTCGTCGAGGGGTCGTCAAGGGAAGGGGGCAAGGTCCCCGACGACGATTGCCAGAGCTCGCCTCTAGATTCAGGGATAAATATACTACCCTTCATAACTAGCTGATATCTGCGAGGTGGACATTTCCTCGTGAATTGCCCCGACTACGATTACGATTAGCAGAGCCATGCTCTGGGCCAATTCTACCCCGGGCTCAGATGGAGATTACTTTGGATGAGAGTTTTAGTTTAGTTAAGCTGTGTTTAGTTCTTTAGTTTATTTTGAATAAGGGCACGTCAACAGTTAGGTCACAGTAGACATCTTTTGCCTAGACGAATGTCGAGAGGCAAGTCCCATGCTGATAAAAACCAGACACGGGAAGGTGAGGATTCTCACGTCGCGGTCGTCATCGTCTTTGTCGTCGTTCGTGTTGTCATAATCGTTGTCTTCGGGGAGGTGGTCCAGGTTGGAGCAGAAGTCCTCGACTACGACCGCCAGAGCTCGCCTCTAGTTTCGGGGAGGTGGTCCAGGTTGGAGCAGAAGTCCTCGACTACGACCGCCAGAGCTCGCCTTTCTATTTCAGGAAATACTCCCATATTTGCAAGTTGATGTTTGCGAGATACACTTATCTCTTTCCTCGCCTTTTACGATTAGCTAGCCATGCCCAGGTCCAATTCTACCCAGTGCACAGACGGTTATATAAATAAGTTTGTCGCCGTTATCATATGATAGAAGGTCTTCATAACGTTATTGGGAGAGTTCAAATTGCGTGCGCAAGGCATCATTTTTGCTGCAGACTGCAAACATATTATCATGTACGTCTTCCAAAAACCACCTCCTCTCTACGTGAGAGTCGAGAGGAAGAAGGACGAATTTTATTGGTCAGTGTGAGCATCACACTAAGAAATAACTTTTACCACAAGACAAACCAATTACTAAAATAGACGAATGTTTTTATGTGAATGTTATGAACCTAAAAAAACAATAAAACAATAGTTTATGGATGAACAATCATTATCATACTACATCACAGATATAATAGATTGCAGCCAATCTTGTTTACATTGCAAATGACAAACGGCGTGACAGGATTTGAATACGACTTGAGAAACTAGGGCGCTTTAACCTCTTAGGTCATACAGCGCCACCTTTGAGATGGTTCGTTAATGTTACTGGTGTTTATTTTTATTTTTTTGGTTTATATGGATTTGGGACGCGTCAATCGTTAGGTCATAATGCACCACTCTAGCCTAAGGGGGGTAGGGAGGAGGGACCCATGCTGGTCAGAACCAGCCACGGGTAAGGGGAGGAAGGGGGATTTCTCACGTCGCGGTCGTCATCGTCTTTGTCATCGTTCGTTGTGTCATTGTCATCGTCGCCGGGGGTCGTCAAGGGAAGGGGGCAAGGTCCCCGACGACGATTTCCAGTGCTCGCCTCTAGTTTCGGGGAGAAGATACTCCGCTCTTACTAGCTGATGTTTGCGAAGTGGACTTGATTACCAATTTTTTAAACGAGAAGTAAATGATTTTAATGAGAGCATATTAAGTAAGATAAATTATTTGGATTAAAAGAAATGTGTTTGATATGAATTTAAATGTTGTTAAATAAATAAATAACTTTGAATGAAAAATGCAAAAATTTTGTCGCAGTAATTATATGGGAGAAGTTCTTCATATGATTGAGAATTTTGTTTTATTTGGATTTAGGACGCGACAACCGTTAGGTCATAATGCACCACTCTAACCTAGGGGGGAGGAGGGGCCCATGCTGGTCAGAACCTGCCACGATTAAAGGGAGGAAAGGGGGTTCTCACGTTGCGGTCTTCATTGTCTTAATCATCGTCCGTGGTGTCATTGTCGTCACCGTCGTCGAGGGGTCGTCAAGGGAATGGGGCTTGGTCCCCGTCGACGATTGCCATAGCTTGCCTCTAGATTCGGGAGTGATCAAATTGCGTGCGCAAGGCATCATATTTGGTACATTCTGCTAACTTACTATGTAGGGTTGCGACATGCCAATGTCATATGAGTGTAAGAACTGGTTCTAGCGGAACCGTCTTCTAGAAAGAAGAACGCCATCTCTTGATGACCCTTTCAAACGCTTTTGATTGCGACTTTTCAGCACACCAAAATCGAAGCTTTCTGCAAAGGGGAAGCATCACAAATTTTTTCCATTAAAAAAAACTTCGTGGAACAATTTTTTTCCCGCTTCTATATCGGTTGCCAAACTATTTTTTTTTATTTTGGGTTAAGGACGCGTCAACCTTAAGGTCAATAAAGCGCCACTCTCACCTAGGAGGGGAGGAGGAGGAGGGGCCAATGCTGGTCAGAACCAGTCACGGGAAGGAGAGGAAAGGCGGTTCTCACGTCGCGGTCGTCATTGTCTTCGTTATCGTTCGTGGTGTCATTGTCATCATCGTCGTCGAGGGGTCGTCAATGGAAGGGGGCAAGGTCCCCGACGACGATTGCCAGAGCTCGCCTCTATTTTTGCGAAGTAATAAACCACCCCTCTTACTAGCTGATGTTTGCGAGGTGGACTTTTTCTCTTGAATCGCCTTTTACGATTAGCAGAGCCATGCTCTGGGCCAATTCTACCCCGGGCCCAGACGGGGGGGACGGGGGACAAGAGAAAGATAATTAACCAGGATTACCCTAATCAAACTATAATTGCCATAACCGTATTACAAATCACATTAAAATATATTATATTATTTAAAATGTGGCAACAACTCTTTAACCCGGAAATATACCAGACGCCAGACGAGGTCTACACGACAGTCGGCATGGATGCTTGAGAGAGCAGACGGAGCTCTCTGTTATATCGTGATTAATAAGTATGTAACTCAGGTTATAGTTCGGTGTTTGATTTTTATATTATTATATATATTATATTTATATTTTATTGTGTGATAACAATTGCGTCAAAAAGTCCGCGACCGTGGATTGTACCAAGAACCGTACCGTCTACAGTGCATCGGCGTGCCAAACATAATAATAGAGCATACAAACAATCAAACATACATACGACGACATGAGTTTGAATTATTCCGAAATTTAACGTGAACAGTGCACTTCCCAGACAGAATTTTGCTCGAAACAATTGCTCACTTTGCCTTTTTAATATATTTTTTATTTAATACAAGGTTGTCTTGAAGTGCAATGGTGTATCAATACAAGAAAATATTATCTCAAATGTTATGAAATAATAAGAATATTAGGTTGTTATCCATTTTCTTATTGTGACTTACGCCTTGACTTGAAGAAGTAAACTAGATGTAGTCACGTCAAAATTATAATAAGTAAATTTAATAAAAATATTTATTGGTATAGCGAACATAGACGATGGAAACACTGGTGAGATATTTGTAAAGGGATATATATATTTTTTTAATACTCTGATTATTCAAATAACATTTGGGTTATATTTAGTTTAAATATACATATGTACACACATATTAACATTTTTATTATTAACACATCAAGCTTAAAAAATGTTTTTGTCAATAATCGCTTGTCGAGAAAGATAGGGTAACATACAACGATATCAAAGTAAACACATTAAATAACTTTAAAATAGTTAAAATTTCATTAAAAACTGCAGCCTTCATTCACTCATACAGTGCGCGTACATTTGAGCATACTTGGTAAAAGAGAACTTTTAAAAGATTCAATTCATCAATAAATAACGTATATGAAGTTCAAGTTTCTTTTTATATCTTTACCAATAAAATGTTCAAGTTCCTCATAAAAGAAAGTAAAGCTATCTTAAAAAAATCCCTTAAAATGTTAACTTAATCACTTGATGGTTCCTCAACACTAAAAACGATCGCGCTCCTTAAAATGTTACAGAAAAATAGAACTCGTTAATTTTAAAAGTTTCTTCCGCAAGTAAGCACTTGAGTTCTTTACTACATTATCACTCTACCCTTACATCCTTGAGGGTGTACTTGACTGCATCATAATAGGCGAGTCACCAATGTGAAGCCGTAATTTTAAATTTTGTAGTCTATTGTTAATATTTGGGTACTTGATACTGAGCACGTTGGGCAGTTCCCCTTGACGGTGATGATTGCCTGGCGCATCGAAGAGAGATGTGTCATATTGGAGGCCGAAATTCTGTCCGGGAAGTGCTATGTCAACGTTAAATTTCGGAACAATTCAAACTTGCCGGTCAGGTCGCCATAACCATTTGAAAGGCTCGCTGCCATTGGCGTAGGCGAGTCAAGAAAACCCCTCCTACGACCTATTAAAGAAGATACGTGGTTCTTGGAAGAGCGCAATTACACCTGAAATACCACTACTAATTATTGATGTAGGCGAGCAAAGAATAGCCGAGTTAAGACTGAGCCCGCCGTCCACGTGAGATTATATGAGAGATTATAACTATTGTAACAAGAATAATTATTTTTGAATAAAGAACATGATGTGATAAATATATATATATATATATATATATATATTAAATTATCACTTCTATTAACGACGCGTCAACCGTCAGGTCATAATGCACCACTCTAGCTTAGAGGAAATGTGGAAGAGGCGCCCATGCTGGTCAGAACCAGCCACGGGAAGGGGAGGATAGGGGCCAGAGTTGAAAAAGAAACTGATACAAGACCTATGCTGGTTAGACCCAGCCATAGGTGACTCGAAGGAACATTCACTCCAGTTCAGAAACTGTTTGCCTTCCCTGTACCCTAGGCCTAGGCGTAGGCTACATCAAAGCAACGCCACCAATCTTTCTGTAGAGGCCAGGCCTGCAGGCTGTATACAACGCATTCATATCTATCACATACAAATCAACTCTATTTACCACAGCAGTTTCAACTAATTGTCTTCTATTAAAACAGTTCGTAATATTGTGTCGATATTCAATATTATCCATGGCTGAATACTCAACCACATCTGTCTCTGCTGAGCTGCTCTGTGAGGCGTCCATACCGTCGCTTGTCTCGCAGCTTTCAACAATCTAGTGCGCACCGCCGCCTCGACATTTGTTGAGAATATTTCCTACGCCCATGCGTCGAAGCACTACTTTCGTTGCGCACCGGAAAGAAATAGTCCTTTATTATTTATTATTTATTTGCAAGTTATTTATATTCTATTGAATTCTTTAATTGAGAGATTTTATATAGTAACAAATATCACTAATTTATCCGCAAGTAACAGAGCAAACCAATATTAAAAGACGTGAGAAACCACGGCGCTTCAACCAGTTAGGTCATATTGAGCCACCTGTGATATTGTTAGTTATAGAAATGAGTTTATGGTGTGTTTCATGATAATAAAAAAGTAACAAATGAAATTTAGATACGTTATTGAAAATAAAATACAAATTATTTGATTGAATGAATGTTATGAAATGTGTTTTATGTGAATTAAATTTGGTTAAACAGATAACTCCAATTATTGTAAATTTAGAAAGTTTGTCGCCGTTATGTTAAAAGTTCCACACATGATTGGGAGATATCAATTTGCGTGCAAAAGACAACATTATTTGGTACATTCTGCTATCATAATTTTACGTGTCACATCTTAGAACTTTTTGTTTCGAGATATCCGTGAGTATAAGAAGAAAACCAATCCTGACGAAGACAGACAAACTATGATTGAAGGTTAATATAACATTGTGAAGCCACACTGTTTATACAGACCTGACAAATATGAGGCCAGCGGTTTAGCCGAGGTCGTTTAGCTGGTTCCCACTGTAACACCGAAGTTAAGCAACCTTCGCGCGTGGTCAGGGGTAGAGTGGTTTAACGCTCTGCTCTGAGACACACACGTATACCGCTAGTTTGATCAGACGGAGGGTTCTAGAGCTAGTGCAGGGCCGGCTCGTGGGTAGGGCGACCCGGGCGACCGCCCGGGGCGCTGAGATTTAGGGGGCGCCAAATTTTGGAATGTACAAAAATTTTAATTCATATCCAGTGGATTGAGGCTAGACTATATCAAGCTTATATACAGAGTCAAATATCGGATCGTAATAATGATTTTGACAAAACGACCAAGCTCTTCTTTATCAATGGATTATCAAGAAGAGAGACAAGATGATGTTTCAATTGCGTTTTCGGAATAAGAAATAGAGGACGTATGTAAGAATAATTTTGAGAAAAATTGTGCTCAGCAGCGTTGGAGCCGGGGTGGTGGCACGGGGGAGCTTGCCCCCCTGAGCTTACACAGGGGGGTGAAAGTATCTTCTCGTCCCCCCTAGAAAATGACAAATTAACCAAAATAAGTGCGTTTTTCGTTTTGATTCTTCTATCTTTTTTTTCGTTCAGCGAAACCCTCAACTATCTACACATAAAAACCACTTCAAAAAACGTATTTTTCAAAAATTGCCTGCGGCGCTATTGTGGGTGGTGTCAAATACAATTACAAACATTAAAGTGTAACTAGCTTCACACTGTCTTGTAAATTTGGAAAGTATCTCAGAGATGTCAGTCCGATATTGTATTATTTTTTGGGTTTGGATGTATCCGTAGACGGTGGATGTCTCTTGGCACACACACAACCACTCCCCGCAAATAAGCACAAATAGAAATAAAGAGGAAACCGCTAAAACATGTTACAAGGAAGAATCGTTCTCAAATAAGATCATCTGCTACTACTTCATAAGAAGCTAGCCAGTGTGATAGATAGGCCTATAGGCCTAGAGATGGACAACCAAATCTGTACACTGTTCAAAATATTTTTCGTCAAATTACTGCAAATGTCGTTGGAAGTACTGCTTACTAACTAATTCCAGTTTTTCTACTGCAAGTCCGATTTCTTTATTTTACTGCAAATGTTGTGTTTTACGACTTGAAAAAGCGCGTAGTAAATTTTCGAACAAGATTGGCAATTTAAATCATTCTATTTGTTATTTTACTGAGTTTGAGTTGTCGAAGTTTTACGGCAAATGTTTATTTTTCTTACTACATGATCCAGTATTAATACGGCATTTTATTCCGTTTTTAAACTCAATATTGGCAATTAAAATCTAGTCAACATGCCGTAATTTTACGACAAATGTTTAGTAATTTGACTACATGAATCAGTATGATAAAAGCATTTTATTCCGTTTTTTTAACTCAATATTGGCAATTAAAAATAGTCAATTTGCCTTATTTGACTAACTTACATGATCCAGCAAAAATTTCTACCCGTACGAATATTATTTTAGTATTCGTCAGGTTGAAATTTCTCCTCCTGTAGTGGGATTAATGGAGCATTACAATTATTTAATTTAACAATTAAACTATGATAACGAACGTTCCTGTAAGAAAGACAAGCATCATTTGATAGCTAGTACGAAGATTAATATTACATATAAATTTCATGGTATTAAAATCTCGGAAGTCAGCGAGGCTCGAACCTGGTACACCTGGAGAGAGTATACACTGTCCTAGTCATTAAACCCAATACACCCAAGACACCGTATAACTGAAGCGCGTCTGTAGTGAAATCATGTTGGGAGATGTAGTTATGTTTTAAATGAGAGATTCAATACGAAAAGTAGGGTTTCGGATTCCTGGTCATATTATATAACAATATAACGATAGGCCTATAATATAATTAATATTAATTATTAATGTACTCCTCGGGGTCGAAATTTCGTCCTTTCGGAAATCCGCCATGCATGGTGATATAAGATATTAATCTACTCTTCTGTGTCGAATAACTGTTCTTTTATACGCTGTTAACTGGTCACTAGTAAGAGAATATTATGAAAATATGATTACATTATTACTTTGACAACTCTTAAATGGTGAAGATTGGAACCATATTGGGCGATTGTGAGAATTTCATAGGGATAATTGTTTCGGTCTGCCAAGTGATATTTATCTACCCTTCAGGAACAAATTCTCGTCCTTTTAAAGTCTGCTAACTGTCCATTTTTAAGTGAATATTTTTCCAATATAAGTACATTTAACGACCTAAAAAGTTGGAATATTAGAACCATACCGATCAATTTATGATTCACTGTTTGAGGAATTATTGGTTCGGCCCGCATTTATTTTCAAGCTGCAAAATTATATTTTTATTTATTATTATTTATTATTATTTATTTTATTTAAGTCAACATTTGCCGTATATTTACAGAAAGTAGATGATTTGATTGGTGAAATAGTTTAGTTTACTAACAACTGACAATTGATGATATTCTTACTATATGCAGTAAGAACACTGATTACTACGTCCGTACAATAAAGTGAACATTTACCGTTGATTTACAGAAAGTAGATGACTTAAGCGGTGAAATAATTTAGTTTACTTACAACTGACAATGGATAATATTCTAACTATGTGCAGTTAGAACACTGATTAATATGTCCGTAGAATAAAGTGATCATTTGCCGTAAATTCACAGAAAGTAATGATTTTATTGGTAATATAGTTTAGTTTCCTTACTACTGACGCTTGATCATATTCTAACTATATGCAGTCAGAACACTGATAACAATGTCCGTAGAATAAAGTGATCATTTGCCGTAAATTTACAGAAAATCGGTATTTATTGCAACAATTAACTCGTTTGATTACTATTTGTCTAGATATATATTTGATATTAGTTTCGTCGAAGTTCCAGACTGTGATAACATTTATTTTAAGAAGTCGTTGTCTTAATTTTCCTTGATGGTGCATTCAACTTAAGCTAATTTGATTATTTTTTTTTACTGCATTTGTCGTCTAATTGTAGTTTACTACAACATTTCCAGTAAATTAAAAAAACTGAATACGGCAGTAAATTTACTAATAAACATTTGCAGTAATTTGACGATTTTTTTGAACAGTGTACTACTTAGGCCCGTTTCCACCAAATGGATGCTAAACTCGAGTTAAACTAAGCTCCGCTTATCTTTAAACTTCAGTTTAAACCATGACCCATTCCACCACATTTTATTCACCTCCGTTTAGCTAAGCGGAGTTTATTTTGTAAGGATGTCTGTGATTGGTTCTTCAAAAATCACGTGATTTTGTCTCCACGCCGCCACGGTCAGCTGTGGAACAAGAAGACACTGACAAGTGACAACATAACCTAAAATGAAAATACGTTCGCGGGGAATTAATTACTCTGAGAGTGAGAAGTTGTTGCTGTTGCAAATTATTGATCAGTTTAAAGACATAATAGAAAATAAAAAAACAGATTCCACATCGTGGAAAGACAAAGAAGATGCTTGGTTAAAAATCACGCTAGAGCATAACGCTGTGTGTGGAAATGAAAGGACCACGCAGTCTATTAAGGCGTGCTATGATAATTTAAAAAAAAAACGACTATAGGAAGTGGCTAGCGGATGAAAAGGTCAACGTGTACAAAACAGGTAAGTTGCCAGTATAGTATTTTGTATAGCCCTATATATTATCAGAATTCAGAAGTGACTTGGGTAGGCCCTAGACTAGGCCAAGGTAGGCTAGTAAGTTCTACCCCAAAGACTTGGCGTTCACATTTTGTGTAGCCCTAATAGGCTAGCCCTAGCAACGAGAAGCTCTTTCCGGGCTAGACCTATTGTGCACCTACCTTACATCTAGACTAGACCTAGCCATAAGCCTGCATTACAACAGATCTTGAACCATAAAGCAATGTGGCCTAGGCCTACCACAGTAGGCACAGTAGGCTGCCACAGTAGATGATCTAGGCCTAGTATTGGCCTAGGCCTAGCATAGCTAACATATAGTTTTCTTTTACAGGTGGTGGGCCAGCTGGTATTAAAACCATGTCAAAAGTTCAAGAACAAATATTGGGCTTAATGGGTGCTACTCTACAGCCACTTGAAGCCTGTTTTGACAGTGATGCCCCTTTCAATCAATTAATTGGTAAGTTAATAGATGAAGTGTACTTTTACTGGTTGTAAAAAGTGTTAAGAGAACCTATGTAATCTCGGTAGGCCGATGTGCAATTTAAGCCACATAACAATTGAGGTAGGCTAGGCCGGGCTAGGCCTACCGCCACCGGTACCTACAATCTAGGCCTACCCCGAAAAGTTACTGATAAGGAAGGTTTCTGATCGTACTTTGATTTATAATATATTGTATGTTTGTGTCACAGAATAAATTAAATCAATATGTAGATAAAATACTAGAAAGATCACTCTTCTACTGCAGGAATGTGCAAAATTGATAAGAAAGAAAACTAAATTTGCCTTAAAACTTTGTTGTGTTGTGTCCCATGAAGTAGGCCCTATGTCTAGGTTGGAGTGTAGGCTTTTAATTAACTCATTGTGATATAGTACTATTTCTCATTACAGCAGGTGCCTTGACTCATAAACCTAGTGGCAGAAATGTTCCTGAGAATAGTAACTCCATGCTGTTCGCTGTAGAACAAGAGGTATGTCTAAGTTAACGACCACTAGACCTTTATAGTGATAACTGATAAATAATAATACTCAAAAGGAACTCGAAAGTTTCATCCTTTTCTGAGGAACTGTAACTTTTAAGTTCCTTTTAAACACAGAGTAACTTAACTTTTAAAGTTCCTTTTTTTGGTGAACTTACCCAAGACTACCTAGGCCTATATGTAAGTAAATATGAAATAAATGTAGTTGGGTCAAGTAGTAACAGGGTAGGAATTAAACAGACACAAATAAACAACAAATATTATCAATAATGGTACCGTAGGCTTATAAATAAGCTATTAGAATTGAAATGTTTCAAGCTTCTATCACAAGACATTGTTGACCATTTAAAAATTGTGACGTTGGCTCAAAGGCACCTCGGTATGCAATTATTTTAATTAACCCTTTTTAAAATCTATTATTAGGATGATCTTAAATCACCACTTGATTAAAAAACAACAAAGATTTGTTAACTGTAGGCCTACATAAGTCTGTAGGTTCCTTCGTTTGTCTGTCTCCACTCCAGGCCAAATTGAATAACTACGAAACGAATAACGCTCCTGTAGCAGTTGTAAACATCTTACACCCGTTGTAAAATTTGATTTTACAACAGGGCAGAAAAACACACCATCTTTAAAAAGGTTGTAAAAACACCCTGACAAAATGTTGCATTTTCCTTACAGCTAGGACTACAACTGTTGTAAAAGCTAGGTGGTGGACAAAAAAGAAACCTTGTAAAGATCTACTTTTAAATGTAGATTGAAGCTGTAGACATTTTCTGAAATTACAAGTGTTGATTAATTGACATTCATGTACATTATATTTAATTTTAAGGACCCAAACCCCACCCCACCCCCTATACCCATTCATCAATCTCTGCGCATGCTTATGGACAAATTATGCTTATGGACATATGGAAAAATCTGAAATCTGACCACACACCACACATGTTGCGGAATAGTAATAAATCCCTGAACATAAAATTTGGTTTTTGCTTATAAAATGTATGTTTTAATTGATACTGGTGTATGCAACTTAATTGATTTCTGTATTTTTTTGTAGGTTATTGAGGAAGACTGCGCTGGTGATGAAGAGGGTATTTGTTACAATGATCATTTGGATCCGATAATCCATGATGAGGTTCCAAGGGAATCTGTTCACCTACCTGGATCCTCTACAAGTGGACCTGCAACGCAAAGCTCTCCCCAAACTGTAAGTACAGTTCAGAGTACCGGTACCTTGATAAAATCACCCATCACCCAGACGTTCGACTGGTCACACTATTCAAAAAGTATGCTGAAGACCCCGGCCCACCAAGCACTTAAACGACGAACATCATTACCAGATATACCTACAAAAACAGCACACACTCCCGCACAGGCTTCAACATCAAGAGTTAATATTCAACGGCGATCAACATTGCCGGAAATTTTAACAGCGCTTTCTCCACCAGCATCCTCAGCATCAGCAGCTCATTCACCAGCATCACCATCACTTCAACCAGCAGCCACTACAATAGTCAAACCTTCAAAGGCTTCGTGCAACACACAAAAACCACCCACATCCCGAACGGTAGAAAAATTTGAGGACTTAGCATCAGTAAAACGTGAATTGGTCGATTTGCAGATGGAAGTTCTGAGGAGTGAATCAGAAAGAAGGAAAGGGATGGAGGAGGCAAGGCAAAGAATGGAGGACGATGCCTATGCTAGAAGGAAACAGGCTGAGGAGGCGGAAAACAAGTTGAAATTAGAAATTTTGAAAGTGGAATTAGAAATTAAAAAAACAATATTACAGCAAGAACAAGATAAATGCAAAAAATAACCTAGTGTAATGTCAGGCAGTACTGTACTAGTGATTAGTGATTACTGAATGATACAAAATGTGACTAATCCCGAATCCGACTAGCATTTGTATGCATTTGCATTAATTTGAATGTAGTGTAGTAGTAGTAGTGTTGGCTTCCCTATACCACCAATTGTACCAAGTTTCATGTTTAGCAATATGCTATAAGAACAGGATAATTAGGCCTATAAGCTAATTATGGCTATGAAACCCCACAAATTACTCGAAAAGTTCCAGCTGAGAGTTTTCTGAATGCTCGACTGACTTCCTACTTGAACCACACACCACGCCTGCTAAATGCAGTCTGCTACGGGCGACGGACAGGAGGCGCCCCGTGGAGTCGACCATCAGACTCGGCCTGGCAGGGTTGCTATTCATTGCGCTGAGTGGCGACGTTGAACTGAACCCAGGTCCAACAACAACCAGCCCTAATTGTTCAGTGTGCCAAACATCAGGAAGACGAAACCAACTGTTCATTGAATGCAATTTCTGTCGCAACAAAACCCACCGGACCTGCGCTGATCTGTCGACAACAGCATACAGATCACTAAAGAAAGGAAACTCTAATTGGCTCTGCTGGCAATGCACCATGCCTAACCTATCAGACTCATTTTACGACATACCGACTGGAGGCTCTCTTGACGATCTAAACGGGGGCATTAATGTAAATAATGTAAATAACAACAAAACAAATGTAAATAATCGTGCTAGGGGGAAACTGTCTTGCGTAACATTCAATGCAAGGAGTTTGACGAACAAAAAAACAGGTCCACTCATTCGCACATGGATTGAATCCACATACCTCGCAATTATTTTCGTGTGCAAAACATGGCTTCACTCCACTATCTCCGACACAAAGGCTTTGCCCAGCCGGTACTCTGTATTCCACAAAGATTGTTCGAGTGGCCGACACGGGGGCGTGTTAATAGCCGTCAAACCAGAGCTAAAACCGAAACGAGTCGAGAGGCTAGAGACGAACGCCGAAGCAAGGTCTGCTGGATCTCCGCCTAGCGGAGGATCGTCTAACTCTCTAGGTTAGGTCGTCGCAGCAGCGAATTAGAAGCCATCTTGGTGATTAATAATAATAAACAATAACAAGTACTTTTCACGCACTTTGCATACTTCTGAGTTAATTAACTTAAAAAACTGAAGGTTGTCAACGACTTTCAATACCCTGTTAGTAATCAGGATGAATGCCACTATAACCTCATATAGTGGTTATGTTTGGAAAAGTCGTCGTTTTCCTTTAAAACGAGCATTTCCCGGGGTATAGTATTTTTTCACGCACTTTGCATATTAATGAGTTAATTACTTAAAAAACTGAAGGTTGTCAACGACTTTCAATACCCTGTTAGTAATCAGGATGAATGCCACTATAACGTCATATAGTGGTTATGTTTGGACATGTAGTCGTTTTCCTTTAAAACGAGCATTTCTCGGGAATGTTGTACTTTTTCACGCACTTTGCATACTAATGAGTTAATTAACTAAAAACTGGAGGTTGTTAACGAGGTTGAATACCATGATTGTAATAAGGGTGAATGCCACTAGGAAGCTTCGCAAACGCTTTTTCAGGCGCGTTGTTGGATGAGCGTAATTTTTTTCGAAAAAAACGTAAAATTGCGATTTTCATGAGAAATAAATTTTTGATTACGCTCAAATTTCCCACAAATATATAAATTCATAGAATAAAGGTTCTGTGCAAAAATCATTACAATCGGATAATGCATGTATGTGTTATAAGTCGAAGAAATATTTTAAAAATTAAAAAAAAACGTAAAATTGCGATTTTCAACAGAAATCATTTTTCGATTGCGCTGAAAAACGTGGCATTTCTAAGTTCAGAGATTTCGAAGGCCACCACAAAATTTCATCGCAATTGGAGTATCGGTTTAGCCAGAATCGTGTTAACAAACACACAAAAATACAGAAAAAAAGAGAAAAAACATTCCGTTTTTTTCTCTGCGGTGTAGTGAAATGGAATCTTCGATCCGCTCGCTACGCTCAACCAACTATAACGTTATATAGTGGTTATGTTTGTACATATCGTCGTTATCCTTTAAAACGAGCTTTTCTCGGCGACATAGTAATTTTTCACACGCCACCTTGAAAAATGCCGTCATTTACTAGTGTTTTTATGATTATGTGTAGACACTATTTGGATGAGCGTAGCGAGCGAAGCGAAGATTCCATTTCACTACACTGGAGAAAAAATCCGGAATGTTTTTTTTCTGTATTTTTGTGTGTTTGTCACACCGGAATGTTTTTTTTCCGGGTAAACCGATACTCCCATTGCGATGGAATTTTTTGGGGGGCTTCGAAATCTCTGAACTTAGAACTGCCACGTTTTGAGCGCAATCGGAAAATTATTTTTCATGAAAATCGCAATTTTACGAATTTTTTCGATTTTAAAAAAATTTCTTCGACTAATTAACACCTACATGCTTTATCCGATTGTAATGATTTATTTACAGAACCTTAATTTTATGAATTGATGTATTCGTGTGATATTTGAGCGGAATCGAAAAATTGTTTCTCATGATAATCGCAATTTCACAATTTTTAATAATTAATATAATTAATAATTATTTCTTATGAAAATTGCAATTTTACGATCTTTTTCTTTTTTTAAAATTACTATTAATTAAAATTTACAAAATTTACGTTAATTTTTTATTTAATTTAGGCCTAATTTAATTTTTAAAAAAATTCGACTAGTAATGATTTTTTTACAGAACAACAGAAAATCCGCATAACACATGGCAGCTCAATGCACCAATTACGCTCATCCAACAACGCGCCTGAAAAAGCGTTTGCGAAGCTTCCTAGTATTATCACATGTGTTGCTTTGGGCACAAGGCATGTTGGTAATAAATCATCAGAAACAGGCTTTCAGAAATAAATTTTTTTAGATCGTAAGAAAAATTGCTCATAGATATACACATCACAAATAACGTAGGGTATTTAAAATTATTATTATTTATTATTTATAATTATTATTAATTACATTACAACAAATTACTAGCTTCATTTTTATTGTGTTGTCAATTTTATGATCTCGAAATGCATGCGATTCTTTTCTGGCATCTACATCGTCATTTTGTTGTCAAGTTTAGGCGCGCAAAGTAGATGTTCACTTGATTTTTAAATCCCTCTATTTCCGTGCAAATCCCCAAATATGGTGCTACATTGTGGAACGGGTTGCGACGACTAATTCGTGGACCGAGCGAGTTAGACGAGCCTCCGCCAGGTGCGAGATAGAGACCTGCGCCGAATAGTGGGGTGGGCATCTGTGGCAGAGGGGTAGGCGGGGTCGCGTATCGCGCGCCAGTTAAAAGAGACACAAACACTGCTCATCATCAATCAAAAGTTCAGACGCCCGCAAACTACACGCCAAAATTTCTATGCGGGATTAACCTGGAATAGATGGGACACACTGATCACGCTATCCACTTACGCCCCTTGCCACCATTCTGTCCGGTTTCTTGATGTCAACCAACAAATGTCCAGAGGCCCAGATTACCAATTTTCACGGTCATCTCGATCTCGTTTGACAAACAACCAGACAAAAAGCGAGCACGGAGGTGTAACTGGGTCAGCGACCACATGGCAGTCAAGTTCGATCTACAATGGCAGCTGCCAAGGGGTAAAAGAAGTTCAGAGAAAAGCGTACAACTATACTAAAGCAAACTGGAGATGGTTGGAACGATCTCTTTCCAAACATCTGCCCGTTTTCACACAAACCCTAATAACATTGAAGCACTGTGGTCTGAGTGGAAACAGGCTTTCTGAAATGTGTAGATAACCGGTACCACAATTTGTTATACGGGGAAAGAGGAAATCACCCTGGATTTCAAAGAAAATTGTAAATAAACTACTTTGCAGAGACAGATTATGCAAAAAACAAGACATCGCCGACAGATGAGAATTTGGGGAACAGTACAGACGTATAGAAAATGAGGTTAAGATCGAAATAAGAAGAGCATGAGGCATACGTTTGGAAACTGGGAGAAGGATCAGGAAAGCAGCTATGGAAATACATCCACGGTAGGACAGGCAGGCGCCGCTCCTCGCATTTCATAATAGACGGGATTGAGGAAACAAATTCTAAAAAAAATTGCCGGGGCATTCTCGAACAATTTCAGAGAAAACCTAACCTGTCCCCCACCCAAATGACCCCGAGATCTTTCCGCCTCCCCCTGTGAATAACAACATCCAAAAAGTGAAAACGTTTGTCTTTCCCGCGGAGCATGTTTGCCACACTGTCAAACGTATGAAGCCAGACGGAGCGACGGCCCCGACGGAATACAAGCAAAATCCTACACAAATGCGCTCAAGCAATATCGCCTTCACTGAGCTACCTTTTCAACGCGCCCCCCACCTGGGGAGAAAAAACCGAAAGAGTGGAAGGCCGGCAAACGTAGTTCCTATCTACAAAAGTGGCGATAAAAGCAACACCAGGAACTACCGCCCCAATTTCACTTACGTCCGTGGTGGAAAAAAGCTTAATGGAAAAGATGGTCAACTTTCAACTCCTGCAACATCTCAATAACATAAAGGCAATCAACAAAAATCAACATGGCTTCTTGCCTCGAAGATCTTGCGTACGATGCTGAACGCTGCTATAGACGACTGGCAGCACCGCGTCGAACGCCAAGCCGGGACGCCGTGTTGATGTTATCACTCTGGACTGGGCCAAACCCTTCGATCCCGTCCCGCCAAGAGACTGCTCAAAAAACTACAACGTCTCAACTTTAATGGTTTCGCTCTGAAATGGCTTGAAAAGCTTCCTGTCTGGAAGAAATATGCGTTTTACTTATGACGGAGCTCACTCTAGTGAGTTAGTGCAGTGTCGGGTTCCACAGGGGTCGGTTCTTGGGCCCCTGTTGTTCACAGTGTTCAATGATGGATCTTCCTCAATGTGTTAAATACGAAATCCGACAATATGCAATGACTGCACCCTGTACCGCGTCATTGACTCCCAGGAAGATGAGGGCATACTACAGAGTGACTTGGACAATATCCAACGTGGTGTCAATTTAAACTGCATGTTTTAAATGAACTAAAATGTCACAAATGAGCATTACAAAAGCAAGCGGCCACTACAGCAACGTACC
This sequence comes from Sweltsa coloradensis, assembly GCA_024449915.1. Classification (NCBI taxonomy): domain Eukaryota; kingdom Metazoa; phylum Arthropoda; class Insecta; order Plecoptera; family Chloroperlidae; genus Sweltsa; species Sweltsa coloradensis. The sequence continues at coordinate 129,242 of JAMZAV010001930.1, read as the reverse complement.
ACATAACATAGAAAATTAGAATCAGTACAATCACTCAAATTCTGGAATAACTGTAACTATGACTTAAAATGGAACATTCAAACGGAAATTGTCAGACTCAGAGCTGCTCAACTTTAGGATTCATCTCTGAACACTGCATAGGCCAGGTCCCAGTAAAAAGAACTGTATATATTAGTCTAATCAAGTCAATCTAGTATATGGATGCCCTGCGTGGCATCCCACAACTAAGGGTAACATAAAAAAACTTGAAACCATACAAAAAGGGGCCACTAAATTTATAGCCAAAAAGACCGCAGTTAAAGCAAAAAGCAAATTTCCGTAGAAAATTCTAATAAATTCATTTCTTCCTTTAAAAATGTTAAGACATGGGCTTGCCCCGAAAGAATTAAACTAATTTTCGCGGCAGAACGGCAAGGGGTACCTTTTCACATTTCCCCCCAATTTCAAAAGGGCTCTTTTGTCACCACTTTCCCAAAAATTATTACAAACAAAACCTATTATAAATCATTCCAAAAAAATTAGCAAACACAAACTTCAAATTTCCCCCAAAAAGCATCTTTAAATCTGACTTGGCAAAGAAAGCACACGCAAAACCCCCAACACGCAACCAAAAACCACAACAAACGAACCAACAGAAACACAGGCCAAGACAGAAGCCGAACAGAGACCATGAAACCCGACACGCGAAACCAGACCAACAGACCAACAAGAAGCTGAGACAACAAGGGCCACAAGACAGCCGCCAGACGCCGACACAACACAAAAAAACGCCTCTCAGCTCCCTAATTACCTCAAAACACAATAATTTGAATTATATGAAAATTTCCTTTTTTTCTTTTTTCATCCCATTCCCTCACGCAAGCAAGCATAAATTTAAAAAAATAAAATCTCTTGGGTGGTTGGGGGACCATGCTGTAATTGGGGTTCCAGCATCCTTTTTTTTTCTGCTGTTTTGGTTCCTTTACCCATGAATTGTCCAACATTATAAAAAAAAAGAAATAGCCAACCAACCAAAAAAATAAAAGGGGGAAAACAACCAAAACAAAAGATAAAACAAAAAAAAACAAACAGAAAAAAGAAATTGGGAAAGGGGCAAAAGCGAGGCCGACCAACCAGACCAGCAGACCAGAACAACAAACCGGAAAAAAAGACCCGAACAGCCCAAACAGCAAAAAGAAATCAAAACAGCAGACCAGAAAACCGCACGCCGGCACAGGAAGAAACCCAAGAAAAAACACAGCCGAAGGAAGACCAAACCGAAAGACCCGAAGAAAGGGAAAGGCCCCGAACCCAAAACAGCCCCCCCCAACAACAACGCACCAAGACCAGCCAAAACAGGAAAAGAAGACACGAAAAAACAGGACAAAACAGACACGAGGGGAAAAACGACAACGAAAACAGGCCACAAACCGGAGGCAACCGGGACAGGGAAGGAAGGAAAGAATGGAAGGAAGGGGGAGAAATGCAAGAAGACGGAAAAGAAGGACAGACACAACAAAAAGGGAAAAAAAAAAAACAGAAAGAACAACCGCAAAAAACGGAAAGAAAAGAAAAATTTGCGCCGACAAAAAAAACGCAAAAAACCAGAAAAACCGAAAAAAGAAAGAAACAAACAAACAAACCAAAAAAAAAAAAAAGACCCGCCAGGGGCCCAAAAAAAACCCCGGGGGCAAAAACCCGCCCTCACCCAACCCAAAAAAGACAAACACAGACAAAACCAAACAGAAAGCCAACCAAAAAAGCCGGGCCAAAACCAACAAGGGAAAAAAGGGGCCCAAAAAAAAGGGAAAAAGACACGCCGCCGGGGGGGCCCACGGCCGGCGGCCGGCACGCCGGAAGGCAAGGCCGCCGCCCAGGCCCACACACACAAGAAAAGCCGGAAAGAAAGGAAAACCCCCCCAAAGGGGAAAAAGGGGGGCAAAACCACACCCCGCTAAAAAAAAAAAAACACAGACACAGACCAGACACAGACACAGACCCCAGACACAGACACGGGAAAACAGAAACGGGGAAACAAAAACCCACAGACACAGCCACAGACACGGGACACAACAAAAGACACAACCCGGGCCCACGGGGAAGCACGGGCACAAAAACAGACACAGACACAGACACAGACACAGACACAGACACGGGACACGGGCCCAACAGCCCACAGACCCAGACACAGACACAGCCCAAAAGACACAGAAAACGGGACACAGACACAGACACAACCCCAGCCCAACAAGAAACAGACACAGACAAGACAAAAGCCAGGACACGAAAACAGAAAACAGACACGGGACACAGACACGAAACAGAAACAGACCAACACAGCCCACAGCCCACAGAAAAACAGAAAACGGGACACGGGACACAGACACAGCCTCAGGCACGGGCACAGGCACAGGCACAGGCACGGGCACAGGCCCCAAAGGCACAGGGCACGGGCACGGGCACAGGCCACCCAGGACAGGCACAGGCACGGGGCACAGGCCAGGCACAGCACAACCAGACACCGACACAGACACAGACACGGGGACAAAACACGCCAGAAAAGACCCAGACACAGACACAGACACAGACAACAGACACAACACAGACACAGACACAGCCCAAGACACAGACACAAAACCAGACACGGGACCAGACCCCAGAACAGACACAGAAAACAGACACAGACACGGGACAAGACCACAGACACAGGCACAGGCACAGGCAAGGCCCAGGCACAGGCACGGGCACGGGCACGGGCCCACGGGCCAGGCACGGGCCCAGGCACGGGGCACAGGCACAGAAAACAGACCCCGACACAGACCAGACACAGACACGACACAGCCCAAACACAGACCAGACAAAAGGACACAGACACAAACAAAAACCCCACCCCCAAGCTCAAACATTCCCCTCTCAAACACAACCTATTCAAAAGAACTGAAAAAAGTAATTTTTTAAACATCTCACCCCTTTTTTCATCGGGGGTTACAATCACTCATCACTAATATCATTCATGACAAAAAAATTTAAGAACTAGGTTAAAAAAACTGTAATAAGAAAAAGGGTTATTGGGGCACCCCCCATGTGATATGGGTTTTGCTCTGACCCTCACTACCATCATTGTGTTCTGACTGATATATTGTATCACATTTTATGTATCTATTTATTCCGTCTTAACATGATGAAAATAAATAATAATAATAAATGTAATATAGGGCCTATTATCTGTGCTTGGAACTCTCCAAAAAATATTTTTTATTTTTAATGTTGGCTATATTTTGTAGATTCAGATCTTTCATAAATCTCAAGATTAGATCTATTTTGTTAAAATTCCATTTTTATTACTTATATATTAGGAAAATTTTGAGCATGATTTCTTGAGTTGTTTTGATCCCCAAAACTCGCTCGCCAAAAGAATACTTTTTTAAATCTTTCCTGGAATTTAAAAAAATTTTCTGCTTTGCACAGCCTAAAAGGCCCAAAAAATTTTCCCGTTATATTTTATGCTGTTTCACTGCTGCTAGTGTAAAAGCTTTGGGGTTTATCTCTCGGCAGTCCTGGTAAGTGAAAAAAACCTATATTAATTTTTCCCAAAGGGTTTCAAAGTCCTGTAAATTTTGGGGGGACGTAAAGCCGTTGATCCCCTTGGTACTTTTAGAAAGGAGTAGGCTACGTGCCACTACCGGGTCTTCTTTCCTCCCTTCTATTCATACTCTATACTCATATTTCATGACTCATCGTCTCGAATAGCCTTAGTGCATTAATATGAGACGATCAGCGAAATAAAATCCATGGACAAACACGAAGCACGTGAAGGATTTAAGTGATTTTAACGACAACGTGAAAAACTAGGGCGCTTCAACCGGTTAGGTCATATTGCGCCGCATGTAGTAATGAAAGTTGATGAGATGAGTTAATGGTGTGTTTGATGATTATATTGTTTTCTAAATGTATATATAGAACAAAATAAATTGATGATGATGACAGTAACATTTAAACAAAAGTTATGTTTGTGAATGAAAATAAATTAATTAAAGAAATGTGTCTGATGTGAATTAAATTTCGTCTAATAAATAACTTTGGATGAGAAATTTATAAAATTTGTCGCCGTTATCATATGATATAAGTTAACGTCAAAAAAACAGAAAATTACCGTATATTAATAATTTGAAATGTTATATTATTTAAAAAATAACATTTTCGTAAATGTAGTATAATGATAATTGTAATGAGTGATTCAGGCCTAGGATGTCTAACAATAATATTCAACGTGGGTTGGTCTTTAAAACCCGCCTAATCCACCAACTCTCGAAGATTTTAACAGATCATTGATCTCAAAAACTTTTTATTTGGATTAAGGAAGCGTCAACCGTAGGTCATAATGCACCACTCTAACCTAGAGGGGAGGGGGAGGAGGGGCCCATGCTGGTCAGAACCAGCCACGGGTACGGGGAGGAAAGGGGGTTCTCACGTTGTGGTCGTCATTGTCTTCGTCATCGTTCGTGGTGTCATTGTCGTCATCGTCGTCGAGGGGTCTTCATGAAAAGGGGGCAAGGTCCCCGACGCCGATTGCCAGAGCTCGCCTCTATTTTCGGGGAGTAAAATACTACCCTTCATATTAGCTGATGTTTGCGACGTGGACTTTTTCTCTTGAATCGCCTTTTACGATTAGCAGAGCCATGCTCTGGGCCAATTCTACCCCGGGCCCAGACGGGTAACATAGAGTCTTGGACCCTCACCACGAAGAGAATCTATGATCACAGCTGGAAGATATCAGCACTGACCGTGCAAACGTTGACAGCATTCTTAAGTGAGATATTACCCCAAAAATATGTTTTACTACACTATTTGTTCTGTAGCTTAATACTAAGTTAAAACCTAAAACATAATTTAAAAATTATATCCTGTAACTGTTATTTTACATGGATTTTTTTAGTTTTTTGATCCTGCAATGTTCGAAAATGAATTCGTCTCAATGACAACGTGAGAAACTTGGGCGCTTTAACCGGATTGGTCATAATGCGTCGCCTGTGATATTGTAAGTTAGTTTAATGAGTTTATGGTGTGTTTGATGGTCATATTCATGTTTTCTCAGTTTATAAAAGGAAAGAAAATAAGAAATTGTTTGCGCAAGGCATCATATGGTATACAACCAAGAGGAACGGGTTCGAAGCCAGAGGAAGGCACCGAGACGAGGCGTGGGTCTGTTTACAGCATATGCTGTCCTTGGAATAGGCAGACAACGACGACGTAGTTTTTACTTCATTGCGTCATCGTCATTGTTGTTGGGGAGGTCGTCAAAGAAAAGGGGAGATGTCCTCGACGACGATTTCTAGAGCTCGCCTCTAGTTTCCGGGTGTAATAAACTACTCACTCTTCTTACTAGCTGATGTTTGCAACATGGACTTTTTCTCTTCAATCACCTTTCACTATTAGCAGAGAAATGCTTTGGCCCAATTCAACCCCGGGCCCAGACGGGGTAGACAAAGCTATAGTCTTGACTATGTCATAACAGTGTGACGAGGACGGTGTGAGAAACTAGGGCGCTGCAACCAACTAGGTCATATTGCGCCGTATGTTATATTGTAAGATAATAACAAGAGTTCGTAGTGTTTTTGATGATAGTATTGTTTTCTATTTATTATAGTTGAATTCGATTAAGGGAGCTTCAACCGTTAGATCAACGTGCGCCACTCTATCCCAGGGGATGTAGAAAGGACACAACCTTGCTGGTCAAAACGAGTTACGGGTTGAGGGGTTCTCACGTCGTGGTCGTCATTGTTTAAAGGTGTGTTCTCCTTTCCCCTAAAACCTAATTTTAATTTCTGTGAACTTGATATGTGAACTTTGTGTGTGCATTGTAAATACAAAAGTTGTTCTAAAAAAAAAGTTTATGTGGTTATAGTCGTCGTCGTCGGAGAGGTCGTCAAGGGAAGAGCGAGAGGTCCCCGACGACGACCGCAACAGCTCGCCGCTAGTTTCTGGGAGTGATATACTCCCCTACTTACAAGCTGATGTTATCACGACGGACTTAACCTTATTATTTCTCGCCCTCTATGAATGATGAGCACCGCCGTGCTCTGGGCTAGAGCCAACCCCGGCGTGGTGGCTGAGAAATGTGAAGTCGTGTATGACTCACGCCCGTCGTGAGAAACTCGTGTTGATATAGCAAACAAATAATGATCACGTACAGGTACCGCCATCCAATATTAAAACACTAGATAATAAAGCTGACTCCTAAACTAAACTCTTGTAGGACTTTGAGCCCCCTTCTTTATAGAACATATTTATTAATAATTCGTTAATCTTGTTCTTGCATTTTACTTATAACCAAGAGACACTCGTGGACCACAGGTGAGAAACTAGGGCGCTTCAACCGGGTAGGTCACATTGCGCCGCCTGTGATATTGCGAGTTAATGAAATGACTTTATGGAGAGTTTCATGATCATATTATGTTTTCTCAGTTCATAAAGAAAAAAGTTACTTATTTCAATGGAAAATTAATAAATAATGGAAATGCTTTTTATGTGAATTAATGTTGTTAAATAAATTACTTTGAATGAGGAATTAAGAAAGTTTGTCGCCGTTATCATATGATAGAAGTTCTTCATATGATTGGGAGAGATGAAATAGCGTGCGCAAGGCATCATATGGTGTACAACCAAGAGGACCGGGTTCGAAGCCATAGGGGGCACCGAGACGAGGCTGGGTCTGTTTACAGCATATGCTGTCCTTGGAATAGGCAGACGACGGTGACGTAAAATACTAGGGCGCTACAACCGTTAGGTCATGTTGCGCCGCTTGTGAAATTGAACGTTAATATATAAAGTTTATTGATAGCTGATTATAGTATTGTTTTAATAAGTATATAAAAAAAATATATTATTTATATATAAAATCCGTTAAAAGGTTCTTGGAGGCTCGAACACACGTCCATCAGTTCCCGACAACAACCGCCAGAGCTCGCTTCTGGTTTTGGGGAGAATACACACCGCTACATACAGGCTGATGTTGCGAGATGGACTTTGATCTTTTCTCGTCTTTTATGATAAGCAGAGCCATGCTCTGTTGTTATTTTGAATTCATTAAGTCTAAGGGCGCGTCAACCGAAACGTCATATTGCGCCACTCTAGACTAGGTATTGAGGGGTGGAAAGTTCCTTGCAGTTCAGAACCAGCCATGGTGAGGGGAGGAAAGAAGGGATTCTCACGTCGCGGTCGTCATCGTCTTTGTCATCGTTCGTGGTGTCATTGTCGTCGTCGTCGTGGAGGTCGTCACTCGTCAAGGGAAGGGGCAAGGTCCCCGACGACGATTGACAGCGCTCGCCTCTAGTTTCAGGGAGTATAAAACCTTGTTTCTAGCTGATGTTTGCGACATGGACTTTTTCTCTTGAATCACCTTTTACAATTAGCAGAGACAATTCTATTCCGGGCCCAGACTGGGGCATTGCATACTCAATTTGAAGGGGTATTCATCCGCTGTACTCGAAATTTATCTTACATTCAGGCTTCTTGTTGTGAATTCAGAAAGTTACTTTAAAATTATTGGGTAATTCCACTTTGTCCCGAACAGAAATTGCCAGAACTTGAGTATAATCGAGCCAGTCGATCGGCAACATCTCCCTGATTGATCCCGTAAAATATTGGTCATTATTGAAGCATTACTCGTGAGGATTTTGTATAAATCCTCTAAACTTATTTTGTTTTGTATTTAGCGAAGTGTTGATTAAATATGTATTTTTGTGTGATTGATATCTTGTGCACATTCAGGACACGCTTTTATAAAGGGCCATTAGATGCGACAATTCTCTTAAGATTGTGTGAACAAATCATTGTTAATTGCGTGAAATCACCCAGACGAATTTGCGATCACACATTACAATTCGTGCCAATTACTATTTAAAGTTCATTTGAGTGTGGTTTTCCGGTATAATTAGTGGTATTTCTTTTTATGGCCTTTAAGAGTATGCGAGTTTTCGAAGTGTGGTCCGTATTTATTTGGACGTGGAGATCAACCGTCAGCGTTAGGTCCTATGTGCCTCTCGATAGAAAATATGTGGGGGTGGGCGAAGATGTCCGCACTTGATTCCCAACACCCACAGCTATCATTTTAAGCTTGATTAACTCAACATTTCGTTCGCCTTCATAGCGTCGCGACGCTATGAACACGACCGACGCTCAATTTTTTCGTCCGCACAGTGACAACTTAAATATTCAATTTCTTTGTTATAAATGCACTTACGGACATCATCTTTATGTCCATGTTTTCACCATTAATTATGTTTTAATAAAGTGTACTTGTTAGAAGTCCAAATACATAAATACAGTCTGTTTCATGATCAAATAGACCTCAAGATGCGTTTTTTTACGAATACGCACTGCTTTCGTTTGATGGCAAAGGTAGAGTTTTTTCAAAAATGATTATTCAAATGCTCAATACAATAGTAAATGATGTTGGCAACAAAATGGTTATCTTGAATTTGGCCATAAATATTACAGATACACTGTAAATAATAAAATACCTAAAGCTGCTCGCGGCACCCGAGTCTAAAACAGATACTAATTTTTGTATTATTTTTTCTGGAAGTGCGTGTATGTGCGTCAATTGTTTTAGTATATTGGATATAGCTTTTTTGCTAGAATTAATTTAAAGATGAACGGTTTTTGCTCTAATGCAAGTTGATACTCTCTATTTTAACATTTCAACATATTCTTGAATCGCCTTTGTTCGACTGGGCCAATAGTACCTCGGGCCCAGACGGGGAGTTTGGGACCTAGTTGGGGGAACCTAGTTTCTAATCGACAGTTTGCCAATATTTTCACAGGTCATTGTGAACTAATTTTTTTCTTTTACTTGCCACATTCCCAAGAAATTAGCTTGCATAAAATATATTTTTAGTTTGGTTGGTAAATACCCAAATAATCATCATATATTTTATTTGTACTTGGAGTCTCTTAGTCGATTGGTCCCTTTGCGCCTCTCTTATGTAAAAATTATATGGGGGGAGGGGAAATGTCCAGCTAATTGTCGAACATGGCACTCAGTGGCATTTCTTCGTGGGGTGGTTCGGGGAGGGGGGTGGGGGTGGGGATGTTTATATTGTTTTCTAAGTTCATAAAAGGCAAGGAAGTGTTAAGAGTTTTAAATTATATTTTTCATTTGGGTTAAGTGCGCGTCAACCGTAGGGTCATAATCCGCTACTGCGATCTGGGGATATGGGGAGGAAAATCCATTGCTGGTCAGAACCAGTCACGGGTTGGGGGAGGGAAGAAGTGCGTCGTCGTCGGGGAGGTCGTAAAATGGAAAGGGATGTGTCCCCGTTGACGATTGCCTGAGCTCGCCTCTAGTTTCGGGTTGTAATAAACTCCCCTCTTGATGATGTTTACGAGGTGGAATTTTAGTTTTGAATCGCCTTGTACGATTAGCAGAGCCATGTTCTGGGCCAATTATTCTACCCCACTTCCAAAGAATTTGAGACGACGTGAGAGACTAGGGCGCTCCAACCGGTTAGGTCATGTTGCGCCGCCTGTGATAGTGTGAATTAATTAAATGAAGTTATTGTGGGTTTGATGTATCATTTTATAAATTATAAAATAAAATATAAGAGATGATAGTAATATAAATTATTTATTTCAATAACAAATTAAAATAATTTGATGACGAATTAAACGTGGTTAAAAACGATGATTTCTTATTTATTGTCATATGGTTCTTTGAGGCTCGAACACACGTCCTCCAGATCCCGTCGAGGACAGCCAGGACTCGCCTCTAGTTTTGGAGACTAATCTACTCCCATTCAAACAGGCTGATGTGTGCGAGATTGTCTTGCCTCTTTCCTCGCCTATTACTATTAGCAGAGCCGTACAAGTTTATGCATATAATTTTGTTGTTCAAGTTATGTTGAATTCAAATAGATCAATCATTTAGTAAAATCCAGCAGTTTGTGTTGTTTATTTTAATTAATGGCTTGTCACCCGTTAGTTCATTATGCGCCTCTCATGCCTGAAAGGGATGTATCAAGGAAAAGCTCATGATGGTCAGAAACAGCCAAGGGTCAGGGGGAGGAAAGGGAGTGCGGTATCACGTAATCGTCGTCGTTTTTGTCGTCGTCGTCATTTGTAAAGTCGCCAAACAGGAACGGTAGGGGTCCACAACGAAGACTGCCAGTGCTCGCCACTAGTTTCATGGAACTCTCCCCTTATCGTTAGATGATGTTTTCGAGGTGGACTTACCTACTTCATCGCCTTTTTTCATTAGCAGAGCTATACTTTTAATTTAATTTGAAACGATTATTTTAGTTAAATTGTTTAAAAGCGCGTCAACCGTTTGGTCATAATGCGCCACTCTACCTAGGGGATGTGGGGAGGAAAGCTGACCCTGGTTAGAACCAGCCACGACTTAAGGAGGAGAAGCAGTATCTCACGTTGCGGTCGTCATCTTCGTTTTGTCATTGTGAACGACGTCTGGGAGGTCGTCAACTTAAAGGTCAAGTGTCCCCGACGACATTATCAGATCTAACCCAGGATGAAAAAAGTTTACGTGTGAAGCTAAGGCGCTTCAACCGGTTAGGTCATATTGCGCCACCTGCGATATTGTAAGTAAATGAAATGAGTGTATGTTTTGTACGAAAACAAAATGTTTTCAAGTTATGAAAATAATATAAATCAGACAATAAAGATATTATTATAGTTAATTTGGATTAAGGACGCTTCAACTGCATTGTTATAGTAAGTTTTAGCAAGTAATATACTTCCCTACTTACCACCTGATGTTACCGAGATGGACTTTACCGTTTTTATCGATTAGTGCAATCGTCAGAGGAATACCTTGCGTTGAGTTATAACCAGGGCCCAGACGAGGGCAAACTAAAGCAGGACATAATATGTTGGCTAGTCAAAGCCATAGTCGTGACTACGTCTTAACTACATCCAAACTGTATGACGAGGACGGTGTGAGAAACTAGGGCGCTTCAACCAACTAGGTCATATTGCGCCACTCTATCCTGGGGGATGTAGGAGTACACACTACACAGCCATGCTGGTCAGAACCGGTTACGGTTAGGAGGAGCTAAAAGTGGGGGACGAATACGTACGTTGTGATCGTCATTGTCTTTGTCATCGTTCGTGTTTATAGGTCGTCGTCCTCGTTGTCGGGTAAGAAGTCAAGGAGATGGGGAGGGGTCCCCGAAGACGACTGCCAGAGCTCGCCAATAGTTTCAAGCAGTACTCCCCTACTTACTAGATGATGTTTGAGAGATAGGTTCTATCCGTTTCCTCTCCTTTTATACGATTAGCAGGGCCCCAGATTTGATTATTGTTTTCTAAGTTTATCAACATAAAGAAAATTATTTATTTGAATACAAACTGAAACTTATTTTGGATTCAGAGTGTTTAAGGGCGCGTCAACCGATAGGTCTTACTGCGCTGCTAAAGCCTGGGGGATATGGGGAGGAGGGACCCATGCTGGTCAGTTTATTTGGATTAAGGACGCGTCAACTGTTAGGTCATAATGCACCACTCTAACCTAGGGGGAGGGGGGCCATGCTGGTCAGAACCAGCCACGGGTAAGGGGAGGAAAGGGGGTTCTCACGTCATGGTCGTCATTGTGTTCGTCATCGTTCGTGGTGTCATTGTCGTCATCGTCGTCGAGGGGTCGTTAAGGGAAGGGGGCAAGGACCCCGACGACGATTGCCAGAGCTCGCCTCTAGTTTCGGGGAGTAATATTCTCCCCTCTTTTAGCTGAGGTTTCGTGGTAGACTTATTATCTTGTATCAATTCAATTCAATAAAATTTTAATTTAAATGCATTTTATTCCCGCAAATTTACATTACATCAGATTAGTAAACAATACAAAGTTATGAGCATACCAGCCCTGTGATGACAAAAAGATATTAAATACGTATACACAATAGGAAGCCCGCGTTAGAGAAAACCTCTTGTGTGCGAGCTGTCAAAAATAATACACATAACATTTTTATGCGGAAACTGATGGATGTAACAAAAAATAACTTAAAAATATGCAGAGAACTCGTATATATATATATATATATATATATGCTCACAAATGTATTAATACATAGAAATTAAACACAATACACAAGGCATAAACATTTTTTTAAAAGTCAATTAATAGTTAATATGGTTCACAATTATTTTAAGACATTCATAAATTCTCGAACAGTGCAATGGGATTCCGGTTATCTCATCCATTTTTTTCAACGAATATATAAACAAACTTAAACATGTACATTTTGTGATTGCCAGGGGTATCTGATTAAAAAATATGGTCCAAGATGATCTACATGTCTTTTCCCAATAACTTAACGTTTTTTAGGGACACATAGTGTATTTATAGGTATTTATATTGTAAAATCTGGTATCTGGTTAATTGCACTGTACATATTAAAATAATTGAAGGTGTGAAAAATATCTGGTAGATATCCGGCATTTACCTTAGTTCTAAGGTTAATTTAGAAGAGTACCATTTAGGCTTACATGGAACAACCTTTAGAAGTACCTTCGGAATAATAAGCGGGTTTAGATGCGTTTTATAAACCCCTCCCCACCCAATAACCCCATATTGTAATATTGACTGCTTCAAAGCTATGTATACTAACAAAAGCAATTCCCTGCTAATTGTATGCCTTAGTCTATAAAAAAAACTTTTACGATTAGAAGAGCCATGCTCTGGGCAATATCTCTGGGCCCAGACGGTGGGGGGGGGGGGGGGGGGGGGGGCTAGGAAAAATTGGGGGTCCATCGTAGTGGTCGTCATAGCCTACGTCAAAGATTAAAACCAAAAAGGATTCATTTTAGGTTTGATATGCTTCAATAGTATTGTTGTATTTGGTTTTAGGAAGCGTCAACCGTTGGGTCGTAATGCACCTCGCTAGCCCAGGGGATATGGGGAGGTCACAAGCATGCTGGACAGAACCAGCCACGTGCAGATTAGGAAAGTGGTTCAGGATTTAAAACTATTTCAAACTGATACAAGGCCTATGCTGGCTAGACCCAGCCATAGGTGACTCGAGAGAACATACATTCCAGTACAGAAACTGTTTGCCTTCCTTGAAGCCTAGGCGTACATGGAAGCAAACCCCCCAGCATTCTGTAGAGCACAGGCTTGCAGTATACAACGAATCAAATCTATCAGATACAAATCAACTCTTTTTACCTCAGAAGTTTCAACTAATTGTCTTCTATTAAACAGTTCATAATATTGTGTCGATATTCAATATTATCCATGGCTAAATACACAACCACATCTGTCTCTGCTGAGCTGCTCTGTGAGGCGTCCATACCGTCGCTTGTCTCGCAGCTTTCAACAATCTAGTGCGCACCGCCGCCTCGACATTTGCTGAGAATATTTCCTACGCCCCTGCGTCGAAGCACTACTTTCATTGCGCGCCGGAAAGAAATAGTCCTTTATTATTTATTATTAATTTGCAAGTTATTTATATGCTATTGAATGCTTTAATTACGAGATTTTATATAATAACAAATATCACTAATTTTTTAATTTTTTCCAATAAGACGTGAGAAACTAGGGCGCTTTAACCGGTTAGGTCATATTGAGATGCCTGTGATATTGTTAGTTATAGAAATTAGTTTATGGTGTGTTTGATGAGAATAAAAAAAAGTAACAAATAAAATTTATATACCTTTTTTTTTTTTTTTTTTTAATAAACTAGGGCGCTTCAACCGGTTAGGTCATATTGCGCCGCCTGTGAATGAAAGTAAATTAGAAGAGTTAATGCAGGTATGTTTGATGATTAGATTGTTTTCTAAGTGTATAAATAACAAAATAAATTGAAGATGAAGAAAGTAATAGCAAAATAAAAGTTACGTATGTAAATGAAAATAAAGAAAAGAAAGAAATGTGTATGAAGTTACTTAAAGTTTGTTCAATAAATTACTTTGAATGAGAAATTTGGAATTTTTCTTGCCGTTATCACATTATAGAAGTTCTTCATATGATTGGGATTTATCAAATTGTGCTCGAAAGGCATCATATTTGGTACATTCTGCTAGCATATGATGTACGGTTAAAGGTACATCACATGTGCCACATATGGGAATAACCTTTTCTCTGGTTAGAGATTATCCGTGTGTTAGGCGTGTGTGCCCTATACGAATTCTAGACAATACCACCTCTTCTCTTCGTGAGAGTCGAGATGTAGGTGGACGAATTTTATTAGTCAGTGTGGGCATCACACTACGCAATTTTGTTATTTTGCAACACATCCCAAGATGCTTGTCGCAAATCCAACAATCTTTGCTTGAATCCACTCTTGACATCTGGAACGGGAACTAGATTGAAATCAACGTCGCGACGCTGGGAAGCTTCCTTAGCAGCCCTATCAGCGTGTTCATTTCCCTCTATGCCCACGTGTCCAGGTATCCAGCAAACTCTATTATATAACCCTTAGAGGTTAGTTTTTCTAAATAGAATTGGATGTCTTGTACCAAATGATGACTTGAATACATGAGTTCTATAGCTTGAAGTGAACTTAAACTATCTGAACACAAAAGGTATTCTCCACAACGACAGCGTAGAATGTATTTAAGAGCTTCACGGATGGTGAATAACTCTGCAGTGAAAACTGAACACACGTCGCTTAGCCTGAAACGTTCAGTTTTAAGGTGGAGCAATAAAAAGCACTTCCAACCTTGTTTTCAATTTTGGAGGGCCCTCTGTGACTACCAAAGTGAACCTTTGATGTTCATGGCAAATCTCTCTAAAGTTAATTTTGAATACACTATCGCAAGTAGAGTTTTTATCAAAACGACAAAGGTCAAATATAATAATCGGCTCTGGTGTAAACCAGGGCGGGCTATTGCTAAATACAAAATTAAAAACTTGTGGCAGATGAAATTCTACAAGATTAAACAAAAGTTTACATCTTAATCCCGTTGGAAGAGATGCCTTGGGTTTGTTATCAAAGTGTCTGACATATGTCGTGTTAAAAACATTCCGATTTGCTGGATGGTTAGGCATAGCTTTAATTTTCATTATATACGTACCCATCAAGAGGTTTCTCCGTTCTGCAAAGGAGGACACACCTGACTCGGCATACAAGCTGACTACCGGGCTTGTTCGAAATGCACCAAGAGCAATACGAAGACCACAATGGTGGACACTGGACAGTGTCTAGAAGTTTAAGGGTTGTGTTACTTGCTTACTTGGAGCAAACTAGAGATCCGTAAATTCTCAACATGCAAGTCCTATCTGCACCCCACGATGTATTACTGAGAACTTTCAATAGGTTGATTTTCAACATGCATTTTTTGCGTAACTCAACAACGTGGTCTTTCCAATTTAGCTTTTTGTCAAACACCATGCCGAGAAGACGGACATTTGTTTTGAATAGAAGTTCTACATTGTTAAACGATAGTTGTGGGTCATTTTGGATTCCTTGAAGACGGCAAAAGTGAATGCACTGAGTTTTTTCGGGAGAGAATCGTGTCCCCCGCTTTCGAGCCCATTCACTTGAATCGCTAGTTTCAGAAAGGGCCTAAGTCCATAAAACATAGTTCTGAGATAATCAATAAAAACTGTTTCAATCTATAACTTATTAAAATCAGTGTCAGACTTATGTGTTGGCAGAAAGACCCTAACCACTTAGTTCTTTGACAAAAATCTGGTTGACATAAAATATTTCCAAGTGGTACTTTTGACCTATCTAAGGTCATGGACTTAGGCCCTTTCTGAATCTTACTAAAATACCAATACAAAATACCATGTAAATTGATTATTTTACTGTTTATTTTGATCATTATCAATTTTACAATATTTTTTTGGATGAGCGTAGCGAGCGAAGCGAAGATTCCATTTCACTACACTGGAGAAAAAAATCCGGAATGTTTTTTTTTTGTATTTTTGTGTGTTTGTTAACACGATTCCGGCTAAACCGATACTCCGATTGCGATGAAATTTTATGGAGGCCTTCGAAATCTCTGAACTTAGAACTGCCACGTTTTTGAGCGCAATCGGGAAATTTTTTCTTATAAAAAACGCAATTTTACGATTTTTTTCAATTTAAAAACAAATTCTTCGACTTACAACACTAACATGCTTTATCCGATTGTAATGATTTTTTAACAGAACCTTAATTTTATGAATTAAGATATTCGTGTGAAATTTGAGCGTAATCGAAAAATTATTTCTCATGAAAATCGAAATTTTACGGTTTTTTTCTTTTTTTAAACAATTCTTTGACTATAAACCATGGTTATATACTCAATGATAACACCTACATGCTTGATCCTATTGTACCTAATGATTTTTTCATAAAACCACAGTCCACAGCCTTGCAAATAAAAATAATACCTCACTGAATGTATGTGTAAGGTTGAGAAAGGGCCTATGTCCTGGACTTGGGCCCTTTCTCAAACTAACCAATATTATATCAGCCTTACAAATATGGAGAGAGTATCTGGACAAGTGCCCTTTCAACACTAAAAGATGTGTCCATTTTCACAGATTAAAAAATGTACCAAACACATTTTTGGCCAAAAGTGGACTAAGGCCCATTCTGAAACTAGCGATTCACTTATATTGTTCAATCCAATTTGCACGTGTCTTTGAGCTGTTGATAAATTAACCGATCTGTAGAAGATTCCCAGGTCATCTACAAATAGGCACGACATTAGGCACTTTGGGATACAATCCACTACACTGTTTATTCCAATAGCAAACAGTGATACCGACAAGACCGAGCCTTGTGGTACACCTGTTTCCAGTGAGAACGAGTCTGACAAAACATTGTTAACACGCACTTTGAAAATTCTATCTTTTAAAAAGTTTTCTAAAAATTTTGGCATGTGCCCTCTAAAACCCCACTCGTGAATCTGTTGAAGTATATTATACCTCCATGTTGTATCGTATGCTTTTTCAATGTCAAAAAGCACACCAACAACATGTTGTTTTGCAACAAACCCTTCTTAAATAAACGTCTCTAATCGAACCAAGTGGTCGATGGTGCAACGACGTTGACGAAATCCACATTGGACGTTCGCCAATAAACCGCGTGTCTCCAGCATCCACATTAGTCGTTTGTTGATCATCTTTTCGAACAATTTGCAGAAGCAACTTGTCAGAGAAATAGGGCGATATGAAGTCGGCATCGACTTATCTTTTGTGGGTTTAAGAAGTGGAATTAAGATGGCACTACGCCAACTATCGGGAAATATACCTAATTGAAAATGAAATACAAATGATTTGATTAATTGGATGAGCGAAGCGAAGATTCCATTTCACTTCACTGGAGAAAAAAATCCGGAATGTTTTTTTAATTATTATTTTCTTTCTGTTTGTATTATTGTGTGTCTGTAAGCACGATTCCGGCTAAACCGATACTCCAAGTGCGATGAAATTTTATGGAGAACTTCGAAATCTCTGAACCAAGAGCTGCCACGTTTTTTAGCGCAATCGAAAAATTATTTTTCATGAAAATCGCAATTTTACGATTTTTTCAATTTTTTAAAAAATTTCTTCGAACTACAACACCTACATGCTTTATCCGATTGTAACGATTTTATTTACAGAACCTTAACTTTATAAATTAATATCTTGGTGTGATATTTGAGCGCAATCGAAAAATAGCTTTTCATGAAAATCACAATTTTTACCCTCTTTTTCGTTTAAAAAAGTACGCTCATCCAACAACGCGCCTGAAAAAGCGTTTGCAAAGCTTCCTAGTTTAAACAGAATACTTTAATTGTAAATTTAGAAAGATTGTCGCCGTTATGTTAAAAGTTCTTCACATGATTAGGAGAGATCACATTGCGTACAAAAGGCAACATTATTTGGTACATTCTGCTATCCTAATTTTACGTGCCATATCTTAGGACTTTTTTGTTTGGAGATATCCGTGAGTAACAGATGAAAGCCAATCCTGACAAAGACAGACAAATTTTGATTGAAGGTAAATAGAACATAGTGAAGCCACACTGTTTATACTGACTTGACAAATATGAGACCAGCGGTTTAGCCGAGGTCGTTTAGCCGGTTCCCGCTCGAACACCGAAGTTAAGCAACCTACAAGCGTGGTCAGGGGTAGAGTGGGTGACTACTCTGCCATAAGACACACGTATAGCGCTGGTTAGAGAAGATGGAGGTTTTGAGAGCTAGTGTAACGGCTTCGTTCTCCTCGACGTCTGCTCGGCAGTCCTAGTAAGTGAAGGACATGACTGTCAAGGTTTCACCGTCCTTTAGGATGGAAAGTAAAGCCGTTGGTCCGTATGGTACTTTTCAAAAGGAGAAGGCTACGTGTCGCTACCAGGTTTCTCCTCCCCACTTCTATACACACTTCATACTCATCCATCATGACTCATCGTCTCGAATAGCCTTAGTGCATTAATATGAGACGTTAAGCAATATCAAATCAACGGACAAACACGATGCCCGTGAAGGATTTGGGTGAACTTGAAAACAGAAAATCAGTCCCGTATATTAATAAAATTTAAATAATCTATTTAAAAAAAACATTTTCGTAGATGTAGTGTAATGATTATTGCAATGAGTGATTCAAGCCTAGGATATTTAACAATAGTGTTTAACGTGGGTTGGTCTTTAACCCGCCTAATCCACCAACATAAACGCTATAAATATTAACAGATTTTTGAAGCCAAAAACGTTTTAACTTTGTTTTGAATATATAATAATTATACTCAAATGCAGATGTTACAGAGTTTGTTAGTCAGTTAAAGATGACATTCTCACCGCTCAGAACTTAACTGACAACATGTGTTTTTACTTCGCCTCTTTCCTCCTCGCGGAAAAATACCCCCGGCCTTTATAAAGTATGTATTCAGTTTTGTTGAAGGGCGCGCCAACCGTCAAGTCATATTACGTCACTCAGCCTAGCTGCAACAGTTTATCTTCCCCAACTCGCTCAAATTGGTAAAATTATATGAGAGTATGTTTCTATACCATATGTTTTACCATTGTCATTGTTTGCTACGAACATGGAAGTTTACTGCGTTTATGTAACCGTTAGGCCAGAATAGACCACTCTAGCCTAGGGGATACGGGGAAGGATGGTTCCATGTTGATCAGAACCAACCACGGGTAGGGGATCAAAAGAGAGATTATCACGACAACGTGAGAAACTAGGGCGCTTCAACGAGTTAGGTCATATTGCCCCTTCGGCGATATTGAAAGTTTATGAAAAACGTTTTTGGTGTGTTTGTTGGTTATTTATATTGTTTTCTTAGTTTATAAAAGAAAAGAAAATGGTGATAATATTAGAACCAGCCAAGGCTTAGGAGAAGAAAGGGGGTTCTCAGGTCGCGGTCGTCATTGTCTGTCATCGTTCTTTGTGTCATTGTAATTGGATAAAGGGCGCGTCAACCGTTAGGTCATAAAGCACCACCTTATCCTAGGGGATATGGGGAGAAGGAGTCCATGCTGGTCATAACCAGCCACGGGTAGGAGGAGGAAAAAGGGGGTCTATTAGTTAAGTTTATTTACTTTAGAGTATGTTTGGATCATACCCCTGCCTGTCTCACAGTCTTCAACAACATGTGCGATGGTAAATATTTCCTCCCCCCTGCGTCGTAGCACTACGTTCATTGGAGCCGTAGAGAAATAGTCCTTATGTATATATTCTCTGCGTTTGTTATATATGTATAATAACATCAATTTAGTGTGTATATTATCTTTCAGTTGGATGCAGGTTGGCAAGTCATTTATTACTTCAACAATGCCAAACGTCCATATTGTAAGCAAATCTGATAAGTCAGGGTGTCACCAAAGGGCCTAACCACCAGAACAAGCTAAATCCTACCCTACCCTGACTCAGAGATTGCTGACCAAGATCGTACTGTGTTTTGAGGAAATCGGGTTGGAAGATGAACATGGTTTTACACAGTTAAAATACGTGTTACAAACATGAGGAGAATGCCTTGTTTATTAAACTCATAGATGACAGAAATCTGGATAAGACTGTGGTCTGACTAGCGAGGTCTCGAACCCCGGACTCCCAAGTAAATGAACAACAAATAACTGGCAACCAATCATAACAACTTGTTCTACTGAATGGTTCGATACTTTATGTGCTTAGCGCATACCTTCCTTTGTGATTACACCACACACATAACAAATCTTGTAGAAATACCGCCAAACCTTACACACCCAAAAGAAATGATATGTAAAAAAGGGCCAAGTTCATCTACCCTTCCACATTTGCGCATTATGAATTCATAAACGTACAGTGTTTCGTAACAACATCCTAAAAAAGCTTGGCAAAGTAGAATTTGCAATTATTAATTTAAACGTAATAGTTCATCCAAAATCTTTTTTTCTAATTAATTTAATCTTAATATCATGCAAATTCTATTTTGCCAAGCTTTTCAAGGATGCTGTTACGGGACACTGTACGTTTATAATTTAAGAATGGTGCTGGTGGTTAGGCCCTTTGGTGAAACCCTGACTTGTAAGATTAGCTTACAATATGGACGTTTGGCATTGTTGAAGTAATAAATGCCTTACTTCGACAACAAATCACTGGTTCTGCAGATTTGAATCCATTTCATCGTATCACTCTAGACAATAAACCTCGTAGACATAACCCAGGAACTTTGATCATCCCTCCTCGTGCACGAACTTCATCATACCAAAACGGATTCTACTGTCGTTCTGCATCGTTATGGAACACTCTACCAGCTGACGTGAAGACTCCAAGACATTTCAATATTGATGTTAGGAACCATTTCAAAATTTCTTAATGAGAACGCATTTACATTTTTTAATCAAGTTGTAACATGCTGGAAGTCATCAAATTATGTTTAATCATCATTTGTACACCCTTTACTATCAATTGTTCACCATCATTAATCACCCTTTTACTCTCATTTCATATGATATCTAGGTGCCCGTTAGGGCGCCGCAGCCAAGCCGCGGTGCGCTACACACTCAAGCACCTTATACACCAAGCAGAGTTGGGGTGATTTCGAGGTGTTACCCAGCCGTCATGTAACGTGATGTGAACTTGAAAACTATCACAATCGAGGGGATTTAGGTACCTGACAACACATGCCAAATTTTATTGGGGTACGATTATTCCTTCTTGGTGAAAAAATGGCTTGAAACATGCTCAAAATCACTTTAAGGATGTTAGCTACTGCTACTGCCTACTACTGCCTACTACTGCTAACATCTAATAAGTCGGCCCGCGATTCTGACCAGACGGGTGGGACTACAATGTTCATATTTTACATGGACATTAAGGTTATAGAAATATAGTCTCTTTTGAAAAAAAAAGTTGAAAAAGTTTGTTGGAAGGCTTCCAAATAAAGGTTTTAAAATAAGCCTTTAACACTTGGCATACAATCAACAAGTAACCATAGTTACTTGACACTTGTTGACGGTATAAGCAGAGTTAGGCGGGAAAGTGCGATACGTAAACAAATAGCGGACATTTAAAATTTTTCTTCTTTGTGTGGAACGAGAAACGGTGTCATTATACTCTCATAAAACAAATCAGAAACCGTCCCTGGCCTAGGCCCAGATGTGGAAAATTATTTATAATGCAAAAGTGTAGGTCTAAAGTTCCATTTGGCTATAGGACTAGTAAAATTCATACTTACATTACATGTTTGACAAGCCTAGCCAACCCTATGCCAGCACAACATTGGACTGATATGAACTTGCTCAACTGTTTGTTTACATAATTGCAACAATCAAATCATTTCATACAACTTGTCTTTCGATTGGCCCGCGTTTATGAAGGCACTGCCATCTAGAATAAATATAGAACTTTTTCGAGCTCTTTGCTATACGCAAATCTTTTTAAAGTGTTTGGATTTCGTGATACTCTTTCAACCATATACATCCTATATAATTGGCTAGACCAGCAGTCGGTGGTCCACTTCCGGTACAATTAGAAGCCATCTTAAAATGACAGTTTACATGTTAATCAAATGGGAGCGATTTGTGGCCAAATAGTTCTCAAGATTGCCGCCAGGTTGACAGGTAAGCATACTAGCCTTTAACACCAAATGATTACTAAATTCCCTTATACAATCACTTCGTATTGTTTCTTTTGTTTAATACCATGCTGCACAAGCTAAAACCATATCAAACAATCCAGTAAAATACTTTATTGCATTAAAAAAGCATAAATTAAAACACCAAATCGCCATCTTGAAATGGGCCGGTTGAGTCTTCAATTTGCTACGCTCGCGCCTGTGCGGAGGTATAGGAGACTGCTAATCTAGCCTACTATAGGGGTTTAATATCAATGCTTTCAACTCACAACCCATGACGTTTTCCACGATACCGTTCAAGAATACCAATTCCTTCGAAAACGAAAACGACTTCGTTTTCAAATTGCGTTTTCAACTCATCTCCCACGAACTCAAGAATTGGGGTCCAGTCCTTATACCGTCGTTATACCATGGTTATACCACCTATACCCAGGATGTACATGAATCCGGGTCTAGATATTTTACATCCTATATTGTTACTGCTAATACCATAGAATTTAAATCAACTTTGATAAAAATATTATATTTTAGCAAATAATTTTGTAATGGAACTTTAAAAAGTAATGAGATCACACACATAACAAAAACTTGTAGAAATACAGCCAAACCTTACACACTCAAAAGGAATGAGATCTAAAAAAAGGGCCAAGCTCATCTACCCTTCCACATAAACGTACAGTGTCCCATAACAGCATCCTCGAAAAGCTTGGCAAAATAGAATTTGCATGTTATTACGTTTAAATTAATTAGAAAAAAAGAACTTGGATAAACTATTACGTTAAATTAAAAATCGCAAATTCTATTTTGCCAAGCTTTTCGAGGATGCTGTTATGGGACACTGTACGTTTATGTGGAAGGGTAGATGAGCTTGGCCCTTTTTTTAGATCTCATTCCTTTTGAGTGTGTAAGGTTTGGCTGTATTTCTACAAGTTTTTGTTATGTGTGTGTACCATACCATCATTGTTCACCCTTTACTTTCACCTTTTATAATATTTGTTAATTTATTTTATTGTATTTTATAATGTGGTTTTAAGAGGTTTAACTTAGACATAGTAAGTTAGACACATTATGACTGGGGCCTAATGGCCCTTTTCTAACTTTCTATGGAGTTGAACAACTTAATATACGATTATGTGTACAATTTCGAATTAAAATAATAATAAATGTGGAAGGGTAGATGAGCTTGGCTCTTCTTTTTAGATCTCATTTCTAAATGTGTAAGGTTTGGCTGTATTTCTTCAAGTTTTTGTTATGTGTGTGATCTAATTACTTTTTCAAGTTCCATTGCAAAATTATTTGTTAAAATATAATCATTTTATCAAAGTCGATTTAATCTCTATAGTATTATAGGCCTGTAACGAATTTGCTCTAGCTCTTCAAATAAAGAAGTTAGGTGCACAAACCGTATAACAAGCTGAAAATTTAACCAAGTGTTCTCAACACCCTGATTAAACTACTGTGCAAAATTACCCGAAATCACTTTAGCGGAAAAGGGTTAAAAAAAATGGCAAACGGGTAACTTTTCAAAAAAAGGGAAAGTTTTGTAACATCATTAAGGAATAGCTGGAAGCTGATCGTCTGGACAAAACTGCACATACCTTGTTTTTAACACTACTTTTTAATATCCATAAACATAATCAAAAGCAAAGACCAACAATTTTAGTTTTATATAGTCTGTTTTACACATAAATAGACCCCGAAATGCATTTTTAAACCGTTTCGCAATATTTCAATCTCATTCTTCAGACGAAATGTGTAGACTTGTCTAAAGATTATCCAGAAATTGAGCCATCTATGTGTCTGCTTCGATAAAAAAAATTGGGCCATTGAAAAACGGACATTTAAGAACATTGATTGTACACTCGATGTTTTATTGTCCACTTTTCCCGCCAAATGTAAACATAGCTAAATTTGAATTTGGAACATTACATACTCCGCCAACTAGTAACATTTGTTATTAAACTCCACAAATACAACAATTTAACATGAAATATTAGTTATAATATCATAAAACCTGTTCAAAATAAAATGGAACCCTACAAAATAAATCATAAAATATGCACTGTACTCGTTCTTTACATAGAAAATCAGCATCACATGATTTCATACAAATTACAAATTTATACACTCTCTCAACAATTCATGAAGTTATTAATAGCCTTATAAAGAGTTAAGACTACAAAGGCTAAAAAGGCTTATAATGGAGCAGTAACCATAATATTGAAATTTTACTTTTAGGTGCACAAACCGTATAACAAGCTGATTTTTTAACCAAACCTTCCTTAGGCCCACACAAGTGTGGTGCAAAATTACCCGAAATTACTTAAGCGGAAAAGGTCCAAAAATATAATAAATTTGTAAAAACGGCAAAAAGCGAAAAATATATATATTTTAGTTCACAATTTCGTCCAATTTTGCTTTAGAATCTCCTTTTTTATACAATAAACAATCTTGACATAGAAACGTAAGTATATAAAATTAAATTTATTTTTTGTAAAATTATGTCAAATTTACACATATCCTTCGTTTAAAAAAAAATAAAATAATTAAGACTATAAAGTATCAACATGGTAAATTGATTGTTAGTTTTAGAGCTATGCTGTGTGTTATTTAAATGTTGCTGTGTGCTATAATAGTTTTAAAATATTCATGTTTATTGTGATTTTTAATGACGATAACATTGTTAATAACACCAAAAGCACTATGTGTATTTCTAAACACAAATATTTACCATAATTTTCATGTCATTGTCCACTTGTTCAGCTCCTTACCCCTTTGGCTTAAAATTAATACAGGCACACAACGCATAAAAAAATTTGACGCGACTGTACGATCCAGCTATGTTATGATTGCTCATCTATTCTGTGTTTACAAAAAATACTACTATAATTTGATTACGTGTGTTTAAGTGAGCCCCTCCACAGAAATATGTGTGGTCTCGTTTCTTTACCGCATCTTCTCATTCGTATTAAGCGTTATCTGCTCCAACATACTTAAACCTAAACGACCGTATGCTCAACTCTACTCAAGTTATTGTAAATAATTACAAATACAAAAATGAATTGGTGGAAGGGTGCAAGAGCTTTACTAAAGGTCAATATCAGTTCAGTCCTGGTAGATATTTCGAACAGGACAGTTCGTTCAGTATTTTGTAACTCGGTGCCAGATTATTGTGTTATTTTACTAATTTTGTGGAAGTTTTATTGTAGTATACGAATGTTTTGTGCCTATTGTTTTACTATGTTCTTTTAATGTAAATCATGAAAACTCGTACAACATAACCTGGAAATGGGTGAGTACTGACTGCAATGTATAATAATATACGACTAATGATTTATACATTTAACACACAAAACTCACACAATTGTTAAAATAGGTGACAAGGACGATTTTGCAATCCCAGGTCCTTCGTCGGCGAGCGAACCAACATTTCACAGAACTACCGTGTGTGTTATTCGTGATGGCAAGGAAGGCCCATTAAGTTCCACAGAATGTAAAACAATTTTGACTAAGAAAGGCTTTGTTAAACTTATAAAATCGTGTGAAGATATGCAGGACGATGTGGCTATTAAAGTTCTTGAATACCGAAAAAGTACAGTTGACAGTTTCCCATATAAATTTCACCAAAAATGTAGAACTGTTTATACAGACTCACGCAAACGTGAAAGAGCAAAAAAACGTTTATCTGAAGAAGGCCCTACGTACAATGTACCAACCGAGTCTTAACGCCTTGCTCGGAATGAATCACCTAAATTTGATTGGAATATCAACTGTTTCATTTGTGGCGAGGTAGAAGACTAGGGAAACGCCAAAGTCGTTGTTAAACGAGTGAGTGAGCCATGTGTTGAGTACCCGGTTACGTTACTTTTCTTCCCCCTACCTTAGGCCTACCTAGCCTAGCTATCATAGGCTAGAGAGGCGCATTATGGCCTTACAGTTGACGCGCCCGTATACCAACTTAACTTAAAAAAACTATTATTTATACGAATATAATTATCAAACTTAAATGCAAATGTTCCCGGGTACTCACCACATGACTCGCTCACTCGTCTAACAACGACTTTGGCGTTTCCCAAGTCTAGTGTGCTAAAGCGCCCTGATAGCCTAAATGTGGGAGACGTGGGTTCAATCCCCTGGTCGGGAAAGATTTTGTAACTCCCAGATTGTATTTAAAAAATTATTAAACATGTTTTGAAATGCATATAACGCAGTGTAGTCTATCATCTGTGACAATACTATGGAAAACATAGCCAGTACGAAATACGTGTAAATATTGCAAGGTTTACTCAATCTACGAGCGAAATTTGGGAGTACCTTGACGTTCAACATTTGATAGACCTTGCATGGGCACGGCATTTCACGGCCAGGCGAATAACAAACAAAAAATATCTTTTCAAAATCTAAAACATTGTCGTTAAAATAATTTCTAAACATTGGAAGTCTATTTTTCAGTTTATCATTTCTTGTAGGTTTAAATCGCAATGAATCTTGCTGATTTTGTTAGCAGTTCTCAATAAACTCGTACAGGATGTCTGTTTAAAATTTCAGCGCAATCTGTTCAGCGATTCGGCTGATTTTCAACGTACACACACACACACACGCAGGATAACGATAAGGGCCGTTTAAGTTGAATTGAGATCACTCCGTTCGCTGCGCTCACTCGTTTGCGTTCGTTTTCACTTGTTGACATGTAAACACACACCACATTGTAAACCGAAACTGACGTGATTTTGCAAGTGTTTGTATGACTTTGCACTAAAGACACCATAAATCATTGAAGTTGCCCAGTATAAGCCTTTTTAGCCTTTTTAGTCTTTATAAGGCTATAAATAATTTAATGAATTATCAAGAGAGTGTATAAATTTGTATGTAGTCATATGATGCTAATGTAAAAACGAGTACAGTGCATATTTTGTGATTTATTTTGTAGGGTTCCATTTTATTTTGAACAGGTTTTATGATATTATAACTAATATTTCATGTTAAATTGTTGTATTTGTGGAGTTTAATAACAAATGTTACTAGTTGGCGGAGTATGTAATGTTCCAAATTCAAATTTAGCAATGTTTACATTTGGCGGGAAAAGTGGACAATAAAGCATCGAGTGTACAATCAATGTTCTTAAATGTCCGTTTTTCAATGGCCCAATTTTTTTTATCGAAGCAGACACATAGATGGCTCAATTTCTGGATAAGAGTTAGATAATTCTACACATTTCGTCTGAAGAATGAGATTGAAATATTGCGAAACGGTTTAAAAATGCATTTCGGGGTCTATTTATGTGTAAAACAGACTATATAAAACTAAAATTGTTGGTCTTTGCTTTTGATTATGTTTATGGATATTAAAAAGTAGTGTTAAAAACAAGGTATGTGCAGTTTTGTCCGGACGATCAGCTTCCAGCTATTCCTTAATGATGTTACAAAACTTTCCCTTTTTTTGAAAAGTTACCCGTTTGCCATTTTTTTTAACCCTTTTCCGCTAAAGTGATTTCGGGTAATTTTGCACAGTAGTTTAATCAGGGTGTTAAGAACACTTGGTTAAATTTTCAGCTTGTTATACGGTTTGTGCACCTAAAAGTGAAATTTCAATATTTTTTACTCCTCTATTACCAATTAACAATAGGATGTAAAATATTAAGTGGTCCAAAGACTTGATTTTTGTAAACTAGGAAAACGCTTTAGTCCCACCGCGTTGATGGATGAGCTTTTTTGTTCGTTTTTAGTTTTTGTAGGACCACTTTTCCTTTGCAAGTGCTTTTTGAATGCATTGAAGGTGATTGTTGTCAAGTTTCTATTGTTACTTGTTAATTGTTAATATTAACCTTAAAAATACTCATATTGAAACCTTTATTTATTAGAATTCTGGCTAACTTTTTCAATTTTTTCTTTTAAAAAGCAATACATCACCATTACCTTAATGTCCATGTGAAATATGAACGTTGTAGCCACCCCCACCCGTTTGGTCAGAATCGGCCCAAATGTCACGAAAATATCGCACTAAAAATCGAAAAAAATCGTAAAATTATGATATTTATGAGAAATATTTCTTCGATTGCACCCAAAAACGTGGCAGGTCTAAGTTCAAATATTTTAAAGGTCTCTAGAAAATTTCATCGCAATTGAAGTATCGGTTTAGCCGGAATCGTGTTAACAAACACACAAAAATACAAACAGAAAAAACAAGAAAAACGAAAAAAAATCGTAAAATTGCTATTTTCATGAAAAATAATTTTTCGATCGATTTTTCGTACGGTGCAGTTCTAAGTTCAGACATTTTGAAGGTCTCCATAAAATTTCATCGCAATCGGAGTATCGGTTTAGCCGGAATCGTGTTCACAGACACACGAAAATACAAAAAAAATAAAGAAAAAAAAAAACATTCCGGATTTTTTTCCACAGTGTAGTAGAATGGAATCTTCGCTTCGCTCGCTTCGCTCATCCAACAATGTAGTGGATTATTTTCAAGTAACTATAGTTACTTGTTAATTTTATTCTTGTATAAGGCTTTTATTGAAACCTTTTATTTGGAAGCCTTCCAGCAAACTTTTTCAACTTTTTCTTTCAAATGGAACAACATGACGATTACCTTAATGTCAATGTAAAATATGAAAGTTGTAGCCCCACCCGTTTGGTCAGAATCGCTGGGCTATTGAAAGTGACGTATGAGACAGAAGTAGCCAGTAGCCAGTAGCCAGTAGTAGGAAAAGTAAGTAGTAACTAACATCCTTAAAGTGATTTTGAGCATGTTTCAAGACATTTTTTACCAAGAAGGAATGCTCGTACCCCAACCAATTTGGCATGTGTTGTCGGGTACCTAAATCCCCTCGATTTTGATAGTTTTCAAGTCACATCACGTTTCATGACGGCTGGGTAACACCTCGAAATCACCTCAACTTTGCTTGCTGTATAAGGTGCCTGAGTGTGTAGCGCACCACGGCTTGGCTGCGGCGCCCTAACGGGCACCTAGAACAACAATTGTTAACAACAAGACGTGAGAAACTAGGGCGCTTTAACCGGTTAGGTCATATTGCGCAGCCTGTGTTATTAAAATTTACTGAAATGAGTTTTGGGTTTTCGTTAAAAAAAGAAATGTAATTGATGAAGATGAGACTATTGGCATAAAAACAAGTTTTCTTAGAATAAATGTGAATAAGAGGATATAGGACTTGCGGGCTAAGCAGATTCCTGTTGCCCGGCCAACTGACACCACAGCTGTTACAATTGTTGGTAGTTGTCAAGCAAGCGGAACCATAGAGCTCTGCAATAACACAGTTCAAGAACTTATGAAAATATCAAATACAATAAAAACAGTTTCATATATTTTAGAATCTACCACTCAGTCACAATAACTGATTTTCAGTTGTGGACATTAAACCATAGCGACCAAGCCAACCCTGTAGGCCCCGACGTAATCGACGAGTGAGCGATAACCAACCAAAGATCGATATTTTCATAGAAAATATAGCTATCAGTAATATAAACAGTGCGAACACCCGCGGATCAACTCCAGAATCAACAAGTTTCAGAACAACTTTGAATTTATAATGTGCCTTTGTTTCTATAGGACTGCTCTTAAGTCACCGTTTACAAATTCCTAACCCAAGACCTGACGGACTTATAGGTCCAAATCAGAAGTTAAAAAACTTCTGCTTATAGCAGGAATTGAACCGTGGACCTTCTTAATTGAAAGTAGAGATGCTAACCACAATACCAACAAGCCACACAAATTAAATTTAAGGTTTTTGGATCTTCTTAAATTAAAAAAGTCTGAAATTGACTACATTCGTGGATTGATCCTGGCTGATAAACATAAAATCTACGACTGTAGAGCTGTTAATGTAGCCTATACTTTTTGACAAGTATGTAAAGTTTCATATACGTCGGATTCTTACCGACCGAGCGAATAGCTATGTGCCAACTGCTAAACGTGTCGTTCAGGGGACATCGTCGAGAGGAGGCGACGAGATCCACCAAGACGACAACCAGTGCTCGCTTCTAGTTGCGGGAATTAATATACTCTCCTTATTACTAGCTGATGTTTGCTGTTGTCTTGTACGATCGGCGGAAGAAAACCCTGGGCTAATTCTTCCTCTGACCCAGACTGGGGTTAAAGTTGTAGGCTTATGACTGTCGTTTTAATACAAATGACGGCTTGGGCAAGGTCAAATAAAATAAATAAGTTAATACATTCGTATTTAGAGTCTATTCACTCAGTCACTGAACTGATTTTCAGCGTTGGACATTCGTTTTGGTTTAATTGGTTTAAGGACGCGTCTACCGTTAGGTCATTATAGCCTAGGGGATGTTAGGAGGAGGGGCCCATGCTGGTCAGAACCAGCCACGGGTAAGGGGAGGAAAGGAGGTCTCACGTCGCGGTCATCATCGTTTTCATCATCGTTCGTTGTGTCATTGTCATCGTCGTCGGGGAGGTCGTCATGGGATGGGGGAAGTCCGTCTTAGACGGACGCCCCCGGCCATCCTTAAGACGCTGGATGATATTCCGGATATCTGATTCGCATGTTTAGTTTGGGGTCAGTGTCTTGTCTCCTCCTTTGTCAATCATCCGGCTATTAACAAACATGGCCTCTGGAGGTTTGTCACTTTTGCGCCTCCTCCTAAGAGGACGACCAAATGTGCATTTTTCTGATTTGTCAGTTTCCCGGAAGGGGTGGCGATGTTATTTCCGAAGGAAAATCTTACAGACACCCAGGCACGTGTTCAGGAGACATTTCCCCTACAAGTGACGCCAATTTCCCCTCCGAGCTCCACAATAACCTATCATTATGGCACGTGGTAGACAAAGAATTGTTACTGGTTGCCCCTACAAAGCAACTCAAGTGAAACAGAATTTATTGAAAAGGATTAAATTATAAGTGGATAATAGCATATGTCTGGCGTCTGTCTGGCGTCTGCCGTCACTTGTGAAAGGATTTCTTATGCATCAATGATTTTAAAAAAAGCTTACACGAAAATTCAGGGTAGAGATGATCTGTTGCATCATGTGGTTTCCAGAGATGCTTGAAAATATTAAATAATTCTGCCTGGTCTCTCGTGAGTTGCAAGTCCAATGAGTGGACTGACTTGCTATTTAATATTAGACAATATATTTTATTCCCTGTGATATATTATGAAGTCATTATCTTAAGTTATGGCTACGAAATCCCCCCCTCTCTCTCACACTCCGCTTGATAACAGAACACGTTATGTTACGTGAGAAACTAGGGCGCTTCAACCGGTTAGGTTATATTGCGCCGCCTATGTTATTGTTAATTAAATGAGTTTATGGTGCGTTTGATGGTTTTATTGTTTTACTAGGGAAACGCCAAAATCGTTGATAGACGAGTGAGTGAGCCATGTGTTGAGTGTTGAATTGTCCTCCTTTATAAATCAGATTTATAACTGAATAGAATAGACGTTAAATCATCATTATCTGTTGCCACGTCCAACTCTGCGTTGGGTCGGCATTGATGACAGGCCTCTCCAACTTCTTCTGTCCTGCCACCACTCCTCTTCTTCCACCACATTCCAGTCTTCTTCACGCTGTTCTACATCTTTTCTCATACTATTCTGCCATTGTTGTCGTGGTCTGCCCCTTGGTCTCCTACCTGGAATTTCCAATTCCATCATCCTTCTCGGTAATCTCGATCTTTCCATCCTTTTGACATGTCTGAACCACTTTTATATTCTCTCTCCAATTCGCTCCATTAAATTCCTCACTCCTACTTCATCTCGGATATTCTCATTCAGTATTCGGTCCCATCTAGTCTTACCTACAATGCTTCTCAAATACATCATATCTACAGCCTGCACAAGGCTCTCATCCACTGTTGTCATATTACAAGTCTCTGCTGCATATGTCAGTATTGGAACAAAGTAGGTCTCGGAGATGGTAACCTTGCACTTCTTTGGTACTTCTCTGTTCCATTTGAGATCTCGGATAGATTGAAATAACCAACAGCTTGCTGCGTCTTTCTTCATATCTCTGGTTGAATCCTTCCATCGCATGCTACTATACTCCCCACGTACTTCAAATTCTCCACTTGCTTTAAAATCTGTCCTCCTAGTAAAATCCTGTCATTCTTCGCCTTATCTCGTGTCATCAGCATTGTTTCACTCTTGCCACTTCCAAACACCAGTCCATATTCTCCTGCCTCCACACTCCACACATCAACTTGAGATTGTACTTCCTCTTCATCCTCTCCCCACACCAAAAGATCGTCTGCAAATAACATTATTTTCATATAATCTTCTCCGATTCTCTCTGCAACTTTCCTAGTGATTTCGTCCATGACAATAATGAACAATTATGTTGACAGAACACTTCCTTGTTTTAACCGACCTCTTATGTCAAACCACTCTGTGATTCCACCTCTTGTCTTTACAGCACTTCTAGATATCGAGTACATCTCTTTCACTCTTGTTATTATTTCTTTGTCAAATCCTATATTTCGCATTGCATTCCAAACCCTCTCTCTCTTGAGGCTACCGTATACCTTTTCGATATCTAGAAAAGCCAAACACAGGTCCTTTTCTCGGTCATAGCATTTTTCCATTAGATGTCTGAGTGAGAAAATCAGGTCCACCGTCGATCTTCCGCTTCTAAATCCATGTTGTTCCTCTTTTAGATTTCCTTCTATCGAGTTTCTAATTCTATTATCTATTATTCTTTCGTTAAATAAAACAAAATATATACGGGTTTTATTATTAGGTTGTTTTCTAAGTGTGTAAATAACAAAATAAAATGATAATGATGACAGTAATAGCAGAATAAAAGTTGTGTAGGCCTATGTGAATGAAAATAAACTAGGGAAACGCCAAAGTCGTTGTTGAACGAGTGAGTGAGCCAAGTGTTGAGTACCCGGGAACATCCCCTTTCCTCCCCTTTACCTTAGGCTGGATCAAGCCTAGTATGGGGAATGATACCGGGTATTCAACACATGGCTCACTCACTCGTTTAACAACGACTTTGGCGTTTCCCTCCCACGCTGGTTAGAACCATGGACATGGGAAGGGGGAGGAAATAGTCTGTTCTTTCGTCGTGGTCGTCATCGTCTTTGTCATCGTTTGTGAATTGTCATGGTAGTCATCGTCGGGTAGATCGTCAATGGGACCGACGGCTACCGCCAGAGCTCGCCTTTAGTTTTAGAAAGAACTTCCCTAATTGTTGTGCCAAAAGAGCCAAGACTTTCTCTAGAATGCGAACGAGAAATTTGAGTAACCATATCCACGAAATGATAAGGATCTACGGCGCTCAAAAGAGGAATATAAGAGATCAAATATATTTTACATGCCATAGAGCAGCAAGGTTTTGCAGGGCAAGTACGGCCCTCTCTAGCCTATTACAGGGTCACGGAGTGACAGATTCAGTTAAATATTCATATTCATATCATAAACATACAGAAACACTCCAAGAGAACACACAATTTTACGGAAGGGCAAAAGGCTGGTAAGGGTACTTAAAATGGAGTCGAGGGCGCTTGCGTGAAGACGTTGCACATAAACACCTGCGAGGGAATCGAGTCGAGATCTTATACCGCCGACCGCGGGTTGATTGTAGACGTCTTCATTCCGCATCATCGGAGGAAGCCGCGCGATGCAGCAAAGGATCCTTCGCTCCAGAGAGAAGTTTTGTTGGAGACATCTTCCATTCATCATTGTCGTCATCGTCGTCGATGGGTCGTCAAGGGAAGGGGGCAAAGTCCCTGACGACGATTGCCAGAGCTCGCCTCTATTTTCGGGGAGTAAAATACTACCCTTCATACTAGCTGATGTTTGCGAGGTAGAATTTTTCTCTTGAATTGCCTTTTACGATTAGCA
Organism: Sweltsa coloradensis; assembly: GCA_024449915.1. NCBI lineage: Eukaryota > Metazoa > Arthropoda > Insecta > Plecoptera > Chloroperlidae > Sweltsa > Sweltsa coloradensis. The sequence goes on along the minus strand of JAMZAV010001930.1, from coordinate 95,454 downwards.
GAGCCATGCTCTGGGCCAATTATTCCCCGGGCCCAGACGGGGGGCATTTCTGACAAGAAACCAATTAATAACGATGATGTAAGGACTAAGGGTAAGGGGGCTTCATCTAATTAGGTAAAATTGCGCCGCCTGTGATATTGTTAGTAAATGTAATATGTTGTAGCTGTACACACTCTACTGCCTTATTATTTACTGAATAATTACTTTATATTTACTAATTATTAACAATTAGTGATTATTATATGAACATTTCTAACATTTAACATTTAAATAACAGTCAACAGTGCTACATATTCAAAGTGTTACTGCGACCATTTAAAATTACCGCATTAATATTTTCAATACAATAATTCGATACACGCGCGACACCTAGCGACTAAAATCGGAACTGCGCCAACTACTCTTACCGACCTAGCGACCCTAGTGGAAAAACCATGCAACCTTACCACTGCTAGTTTCTCGGCTATGTTGCCAACTGGTCGACCCAAGGCTGCGCATCAAATACTCTGTGATTTGACGCTACAACAAACACAACAAGTCTTGCACCATCTGATGTAAATATTACTTAAATGGTGCAACCTTTCAAGGAAACCCCTACAAATTATATTAATGAACTAGTCCAGTGAGTTACTATTTGAAATCCACCAATCAGACGCTAAATCAACGCCAATTGACCAATCACGTCAATGTCTTTGGAAGTTGTCTTGGAGCCCCGTGACAGAAGGTTGTAGAACATTACGAGCGTCGTCTGCTACTTCGGAAGAAAGACGAGAACATTCGACGAACAGAGGAGAGCAGAGATGGACTGCGGTCCAGACGTGGGCTAATTTCCATAGCCTAGCCTACTTCTAGCGCCTATCCGGGTCTACTCACTGCTGGGATGGATTCCACTACCTAGGCCCTACCTGTGGCCTACCAAAATACGAGATTTCTGCTCGTATTCTGCATATTCCGCCGAGGATTCGGAACTGCGCACTTCGCCGTCCTAGGCCTAGCCTACATCAGCCTACCTAGGAACCGACGCACAATTCGTAACGTATCGATACATTTTCATTAACAATTCTCGCCGTGTTACAAGACTGTTATTTTACCAGTAGCCAAAGAACAGTTTTTGAACTTTTGCACGCATAGGTTTAGCCTAGCCTAGCCTACTGCGTATTTGGCTTCAAAAGCCAAGGTCACACAGACCAATAAATCATTTTAGGCCTAAGGCCTACTTAATTACTATTTGATTGTTGATTGTATTTAATTATATTGCCATTTTCTTGTGTTTTGATTCTTGTTTGTTCTTGTCTTAATTCATAGGCCTAGACTACCTATTAATTTGTTTGTAAACTTGTAGGACAATATAGGCCTATCCTACCTTTGCAAAAAGACCTTGATTTCAATATTTTCCCTGCTTACATCCCATGGTATTTGAATTTATAACTGGTTGCTTTAGCATAAAGGAGTTTTGTGTTTTTACTGACTGACTGCTGGCTGGCGCCTACAAATCTCACGTGAGTTTGTTAGTAATAAATAAATAATAAATAAGTAAGAAGATTTTATAACAATTGTCGGCCAACGTGGTGCCTGCCTACTTGTTCACACCTTGAGATTTTACGTTGAATAATAACCAGTTTTGCCTAATTCATTCACCATGGGAGCTGATCACTCAAACCTACAAGAGGATATTGAGACTGATGAAAATGTTGAAACTAACAATGATGTTTTTACTATTGATAGCAATGTGGGAGCATATCCTATCACACAATCTACATCAGCCCGACCTGCAATGAGCACCCAACCTGGCATAGGCCTATCACCTGGTCCATTCGATCAGCCGCCACAGCTGCAATCAGTAGGTCTACAACCTATTCCTGAGCAATCTTTGCAGAGTAATCACAGTGAGTTAAACATTACCAACATGTTGACACAACTAATTCATTCGGTAAATGAAATAAAACAAGACATTGAGACGTCTAGGCAGGACGTTAAACGTGATATTGACACTTTAAGAACTGACATTGCAGAATTAAAACTCGAAATACAGGGTGTAAAGCAAACGGTAGAGATTCATTCGCGCGAAATCAATGAAATAAAGTCAAATATCGGACAATACAAACAAGCGAATGACATGCGGTTTAGTAAACTAGGGAGCGAAGTTGAGTTGATAAAAACTAACCAAACCGAGTTGATCAAACGAGAGTGCGGCATTGAATTGAACAAAGTAGGCCTTATGGGTAACATGGTTGCTGAATTTAATGAAGAGTTTCAAATCATTAATGATAAAATGTCAGACATGGGTAAATTCAATCGGTCTATTAAACAACAGGTTGACAGTGTCACGCAGGGACATTCTACTTTGAACGAAAGCCTAAAAGTGATAGACTATAAGATTGAACAAGTGAAAGATAATTCGTCATTCGCCGGAAATTCGGTAATTATGAACGAATCGATTTCACAACTGAGCGCTCATGTAAGCCATACACTCCACCGTGAAGGTATTAAATTTACGGGCATCAATAAAGGACTCCATCCTATTGAGTTCTTAAACTTAATCGAACTACGATTTCAATCCTTAAAAATTCCCGATCAACATAGACTTGGGATAATGTTTCAGTCGCTTGAGGAAAAAGCTTGGTATTGGTATCAAGACCACAGATTTGAATCATACAATGAGTTTCGCAAAGCATTTTTAGGCAAATTCTGGAACAGTAACCAGCACGCGCAGCTAATCAGACAGGTTTACAATGGTCAATGGGACTTCAGGAATAAAAGCATGGCAGCTTACGTTAAACGCTTCTTGAAACGGGTGAAGTATTTACCGGAACCTATCCCAATACAAACTTTGATTGAACTAATGATTAAGCATTTGCCCTACGAAGTACGTATTCTAATGGTGCAACAACAGTTTACCGAGGATAGCCTCATTTCTTGCCTAGAGAAACTAGACCTGGAGAGGGATGGTAACCGCGGCGGTAACCAACATCGAGTAAACGTGAGCAACGACATTCAGAATCTTCGTGACAATCGTGCTAATCAACCAAGTAACAATAACAACTACAGGCCTAATTACAATCGTGAACAGCAAGAACGCGTAGAGCAAGCTAGGGATGACAATCAAGGTCATCGCTCGGGAAACGAGTTGGGACCGGTGTAGCAACAGACGCGGGACCATCGGTCTCGAACATAACCTTAAACTTAACGCGTCACGCCTACAAATCTCACGTGAGTTTGTTAGTAATAAATAAATAATAAATAAGTAAGTAGATTTTATTACAATGTTTGTGGTAATTATTTTGTAAGTTTATAAAGTTTTTTTGGTTTATATGGATTAAGGACGCGTCAACCATTAGGTCATAATGCACCTCTCTAGCCTAGGCGATATGGGGAGAAGGGGCCTGTGCTGGTCAGAACCAGCCACTGGTCAGGAGGGGGGAAGGGGAATCTCACGTCACGGTCGTCATTGTCTTTGTCATCGTTCGTTGTGTCATTGTGGTTTTTTGGTTTATTTGGATTAAGGACGCGTCAACCGTTAGGTCATAATGCACCACTCTAACCTAGGGGGGGGGGGAGGGGCCCATGCTGGTCAGAACCAGCCACGGGTAAGGGGAGGAAGGGGGGTTCTCGTTGTCATCGTCGTCGGGTGGTCGTCAAGGGAAGGGGGCAAGGTCCCAACAACGATTACCAGAGCTCGTCTCTAGTTTAGGGAAGTAATGTTTTAATCCCCTTACTAGCTGATGTTTGCGAGGTGAACTTTTTCTTTTGAATCGCTTTTTACGATCAACAGAACCATGCTCTGGGCCAAATTCTACCCCAAGTTCAGACGGGGGAGAAATTATTTTTAGTGAGTTACCCAATTTACAGAATAGCCATTTTTTGCAAATGTACAATCGATTATTAATTATAATATATTTATTAGTTGTGTGTCTATATTTGCTAAAGGAATATTTATATGTCAAAAAACCTATCAGCACTCTAGGTAGGAAAAGCTACAGATCATCTTGAAGAAAACTATTTGTACAGCTAAACATTTTAACTGTACCTACATTGCTTATACATTCTCAAAATTATGACATTTGTCAAAGATAAATCTCAACACAAAAACATAATATTGATTCAATATGGTAACTCTGTTTACTTTATACCTTCATTATGCAGTACATTTTGTAAAGCTTTTTTCATAATGAAGAGTAAGAAAGTCACTTACCAAGGGTGCAGTGAGGGACGTCTACGACGACGTGAGAAACTAGGGCGCTTCAACCGGTTAGGTCATATTGCTCTGCCTGTGAATGAAAGTAAATAAGAAGAGTTAATGCAGGTATGTTTGATGATTAGATTGTTTTCTAAGTGTATAAATAACAAAATAAATTGAAGATGAAGAAAGTAATAGCAAAATAAAAGTTATGTATGTAAATGAAAATAAAGAAACCACCAACGATTCCAGTCAGTAGTAGTATATTTAGTGTACCCTGAAGTTGCCATAATTTCCACAGTTAAGTATAAACAACAACATCTCTTGGTAAAAGTTTGAATTAGCGAACATCCTGCACAGAGAGGGGGTGAAATATGTTCTTACCTGAGAGACAGGTGTTAGAGAGAGACACTAAGTAAGGGCAAGAATTGGCAGCTTTGAACGGACGAGTCGCGACGGGGGTAGACCTATACAGCGCAGAGTGTTGGAGAAGTTGAAACGTAAGAATGATGTTTAAAAGATATTTAAAAGTAAACTAACCAATTATATTCTTCAATAATATAATTAAGTAAATGTAGTTGAAATCCATGTATTTACATAGGGAATGTGAAACACTATAAACGCTACACAACGATGTCAGAAACTAGGGCGCTTCAACCGGTTAGGTAAATTAAATTACATTTTTGTAGGATGCCCGCTGTAGGGGATGCACATCAGATTTAACCGGTGTGACACTCTTCAGGTGACTAACTAGGTATTGCGGATAGGACAATTGTAAAGCGATGTCCGAGGGCTATTTAAGAGGACTCAATCCCTTGCATTTGCCTTAACGACTGAGGAAAACCTAAGAAAAAACCTTCAGTCAGGATTGCCGGTTTCGACGGGATTTGAACCCGGGACCTCACGAATCAGAGTCGTGCGCTTAGCGCTCGAGCCAACACTGTCGGTAAACAGTTAGGTCATAATGCGCCGCCTGTGATGAAAATTGATTAGATGCGTTAATGGTGTGTTTTACTACTATATTGTTTTCTAAATGAATATATAAGAAAAGAAAAGAATTTTTTTTTTGTTTATTTGAATTAAGGACGCGTCAACCGTTAGGTCATAATGCACTACTCTAGCCTAAGAGGGGTGGGGAGGAGGAGCTAACGCTGGTCACAACCAGCCACGGGTAAGGGGAGGAATGGTGGTTTCTTGCGTCGCGGTCGTCATCGTCTTTATCATCGTTCGTTGTGTCATTGTCATCGTCGCCGGGGGGTCGTCAAGGGAAGAAGGCAAGGTCCCCAACGGTGATTGCCAGAGCTCGCCTCTAGTTTCGGGATTAAGATACTCCGCTCTTACTATAGCTGATGTTTGCGAGGTGGACTTTTTCTCTTGAATCGCCTTTTACGATTAGCAGAGCCATGCTCTGGGCCAATTCTACCCCGGGCCCAGACGAGTGATGATAGTAATAGCAAAACAAAATTTATATAATATGTGAATGGAAAAAAAACAAAATGTGTAGGCTTATGTGAATTAAATATTGGTAAATAAATTACTTTAATGAGAAATTTAGGAAGTTTGTCGCCGTCATCATATGATAGAAGTTCTTCTTATGATTGGAGAGATCAAATTGCGTGCGCAAGGCATCATATTTGGTACATTCCGCTAGCATAATATGACGTACGGTTAAAGGTACATCACATGTGTGACAAAGGAACAACCTTTTCTCGTTAATTGTATATAACTAATAGACGTGGGAGTGTATGTTGTGGTTACAAATTACTGTCTCTATTTTATCAAGGAAACTTGGAAACCTGGGTTATCAAACAAATATCTGTCAGGTGTGGATCACTCTTGAACGTTCTTTTAGGCAGCGTATCACACTGCTACGTGAGAATCCAGGGCGCTTCAACCGGTTAGGTTATATTACGCCGCCTGTGATAGTGTTTAATAAATATTGCGTTTGTTGTTTGTTTGATATATTGATTTCAACGTTTATAACAGAAAATTAGGTGATGGAGATGTTAATAAAAGCAAAAGATAAATAAGTTATTTGAAGGAAAATAAAGTGATTATGATGTCTGAATTTAAAGGTTTGGTCTGCAAAAAATGGTTTGCCATTTATAGTTCGTCACTTTTCAGGTGCTCGACAGGCAATGTCCAGCAGTGGCCAAGAAAGCCGGCAAGAAGCCATCACTTTACCATTGCTGTGTTCAAGTAGGAGATTAAGAAAGTTTGTCACCGTTTATTATTATAATTATGATAGTTGGTAGTCATATGATAGGGAGAGATCTAATTGCGTGCGCACAGCACCATATTCCGGCTTGATAAAACTATAGTAAAACTGTGATGTTCAACTTAATGTTTTGAGATTATTTGTATTTAGGGCGCGTCAACCGTGAGGTCATAACGCGCAACTGAATGTTCAAACTCAGGACCAGACGAACACAAAGTATACGGCGCTCTGTTCAAACTGGAAGTAGAGTTAACACGGTATTGCTTGCGACTCTCACGCTACCGTGTGAATAACACTTTTAAGTAAGGATGGCCGGTGTAGGTGACTAACCAGGTTATTAGGGCGTTAGGTAACTGATCAGAAGGTTTCTCAACATCATTAATTGGGAAACACTCCCGTAGGTCCTGATACCCCGCTGAGATAGATTGTTTAATTCCTGGATTGATGTCCATATGATAAGGGAATGCCCGAGGGCTGTTACAGAGGACTCACTACCAGCATTCGCATTAACTTCTGAAGAAAACCTCGGGGAAAACTTTCAGTCAGGATTGTCGGTGGTGGGATTCGAGCCCGTGACCTCCCTCATCAGAGTCTCACACGCTACGTATGACTATCTCTTTGCTCAGAGTTAGAGTGATCTCGGAATTACTTGCGACTCGCACGCTACCTGGTGAGGAATTGAGAGACTAGCGTGCTTTGTAGACAATTTCTCAAACTAAACTTTGCACGCGTTTCTCGTTGTTTGCAGTTTGCACTTCATGCATACATTTGCAAGGCAATATCTATTTCCGACTACGTGAGAAACTAGGGCGCTTCAACCGTTAAGGTCATATTGCGCAGCATGTGTTTTTGTTAATTTAAATGAGTTTATGGTGTGTTTGATGGTTATATATTGTTTTCTAAGTTAATGAAAGAGAAAAATATGATAGAGATGATAGTGTTACCAAAAGAAAAGTTTTTTCTTTGATAAATAACATGCAATGTTATACAAATGCGAGTAAAATTAAAAATATAGATAGTTTGTCGCCGTTATCATATGAAAGAAGACTCTAAATTACAACTTCCTGTTCTATGACACGTTTCCGCTGTGTCCAGAAATGTTTGAAAACAATTTAAGACAGGACAAATCAACGAACCTTTCACGTCTGGTTGTCTGAGCGCGGAACTTGGTTGGCGACTACATCAACTGAAGCCGTGGACACCTGAAACAAGACAAGAATAGGGAGACTAAGATTGGATGCATTTGTTTTATATATATATTTGGAATCAGGTCACGTCAACCGTTAGGTCATAATGCACCACTCTAGCCTAAGGGGGGTGGGGAGAAGGGGCCCGTGCTCGTCAGAACCAGCCACGGGTAAGGGAAGGAAGGGGGGTTTCTCACGTCGCGGTCGTCATCGTCTTTGTCATCGTTCGTTGTGTCATTGTCATCGTCGCCGGGGGGTCGTCAAGGGAAGGGGGCAAGGTCCCCGACGACAATTGCCAGAGCTCGCCTCTAGTTTCGGGGAGTAAGTTACTCGGCTCTAACTACATGCCATTAGTGGTTCCCAGGTTAACAGTAGTAGCTTAGACTAGAATGCTGGTGCTGGCTGTAATATCTCTAATATCGTGTTAACGTCAGTAGTTGGAGTGCTCCACAATAATTTTGAAATAGGAAGACGTGAGAAACTAGGGCGCTTCAACCGGGCAGGTCATGTTACGCCGCTGATATCGTTACTTCTAATTTAGTTTATTGTTTGATTAATTGATTATATTTGGCTATATGAGATTATTTGATTAGTAAAGAACATGATATTGGAAAATAGCGATACCTTAATAAAAAATATTTTTTATTTATTTGGATGAAGGGAGCGTTAACCGTTTGGTCATAATGCGCCACTCTAGCCTAGGGGGTATGGAAAGGAGCAGCCCATGCTGGTCAGAACCAGCCACGCGTAAGGGCTCGAAATGAGGTGTTCTCACATTGTGGTCGTCATCGTATTTATCATCGTTTGTGTTGTCATTGTCATGGTCATCTTCGCCATCGTCGTTGTTGTTGTCGTCGTCGTCGTCGTCGTCGAGGTTATCGTCAAGGTGAGGGGAAGGTGGCCCCGACGGCGATTGCCAGGGCTCGCGTCTTATTTCGGGGATAAAATTACTACCTTATACATAGTAGAATTAGGCAGATTCTTTCCTCGCCTTTTACGATTAGCAGAGCCATGCTTTGGACCCATTTTACCCCGGCCCAGACGGGGGAACATTTCAACTGAAGAAGACTTTTGCAAAACCAGACAAAACTAGTTTCAAAAACTTAACTGTGAATCGGCAGCTCCAGTCGAGTCCCGAGGAGTAGGAACATGGGAAGCTCCAGATGAGTACTGAGGCAATCAAAGAATAAACGCAAAAACGAAGTGAGAAACCAGGGCGCTTTAACCGGTAAGGTCACATTGCGCTGACTGTGATATTAAGAGTTAATGGTTTGTTCAATGATTCAATTGTTTTTGAAGTGAATAAAAGAAAAGATAAATGTTTGGCCACGATCTATCTAAGTTGTTTGGCTTTATTTTGAAGTGTATATTTTTTATATTACTTCTAATAGGCAGTTTGAAAGCTGTTGTATTTCAGTTTCTTCAAATGTATTGTTGTATTTTTACCACGGCGTTTTTCCATACGTGTGTTTCATTTTTGCGTCTTTGAATAAAACAGTATTAAGTTGAATTACCTCGCATTATATTACCATAAATCATTCCTCTGGAATATTAGCATCATTTATTGGTCCTCCGGAAAGCCGGATAACAACGTTGTATCCGGTATATTGTGATAATTGCTTAATACGCCCACGGGGTATTAAGCGTGATTTCTGAGAGTTTTTTTGACGCAATATTTTTTAGTATTTCTCTGCCGCGATGGACGAGCTCCTAGCAAGGAAATGTGTGTATAAATCTTATGTTACACGACTGGAAAACACCGTTAACATCATTCACGGTGGTGAGTCATTGTCTAAAATCATTGTACAGTCGCAACGTGTAGAACGTGTCTCTGCAGACCTCAACACTTTACTCCACGACTTGAGTATTGCGACAATCGACGAAGAGTTCACTCAATTTGAAGCTGAGATCAACCAAGTATTTGAAAGGTTAGTGATGCTCAGGATAACATTAATGGACTTAGGAGCTGAACATCGCCAGGTACCATGTACCACGTCAGACATATCCAATGAAGGTAGGCCTAGGCCCAGTGAAGTGAGACTACCGAAGCTACATTTGCCAACTTATGATGGCAACCAACAGTGCTGGCTTTCGTTCAGAGACCACTTCGAGGCGGCAGTTCACAACAATAGTCGTTTGTCGGGGGCGGAGAAGCTTCAGTATCTTAAGGGCTCATTGCAAGGGGAGGCTGCATCGCTACTCCAGTCGATTCCTGTGACGAATGGTAATTACAGATAAACTTGGGAACTGTTAACGTCACACTACCAAAATACGCGTGAAATTATAAACACGGTTTTAAGGCGCTTGTTCTCTCAGTCTGTTCTCCAACACGAATCATCTTTGGCATTACGCAAGTTGTTAGACACAACCTTGGAACGCACCAGGTCACTGGCAGTTCTTGGGCAACCTGTCGAGCATTGGGATTCGGTGCTCGTTTTTCACACTTCTGATAAGTTAGATAGCGGGTCTCGACGTCAATGGGAGTTGTCACTCACATCCAAGGAGCCACCAACTTTCCAACAGTTGTCTGAGTTCATTGAGCACCGTGCTCGAGCACTCGCTATTGCAGGCACTCCTTATCACAAGGGTTCCTCATCTAGCAGTATGAAGCCAAACAGCCACAAGCAGACTACTTCACATCACAGTGTGTCCCAGAAGAGCCTGGCATGCTTGAAATGTACAGGTAACCATTGGATACATAAATGCCCTGACTTTCTGAATGAAACTGTTTTTGAGCGTCATTCGTTCGTGAAAGACAATTCATTGTGTTTTAATTGTCTACATTCAAACCATGCTTCAAGAGACTGCAAATCATCTACATGTCACAGGTGTCACAAATGTCACCACACATTATTACATTTCACTGAACCAATGCTAAATGGCCGACAAGATGTTGTCTCAACGGAGCCTGCTGTCTCATCCCATTACTCAACTGAATCAGTTCATCCTACAGTGCTACTATCAACTGCTCTCATTAATGTGCGAGACAAACAAGGTGTTATGAGGCCTTTACGAGCTCTTTTGGATTCTGCGTCCGAAGCTAGTTTTGTCACAGAAAACTGTGTTCAGAAACTTGGGTTACGAGCTCAGTCGACCCATGTGTGTGTATCAGGTCTTGCTTCTAGTAGTATTGCCAAGTGTCACGGTATGGTGGACTTGAATTTCACTTCAACATGGAAGAATGAAGGGATCATTTGTTGCTTTGATTTCACCTAAGGTAACAGGAACTCTTCCTAGAAGTAATGTCAAGATAATGGATAGATGGTCACATCTTAATGGCCTAATTTTGGCTGACCCAGAATACAACGTTCCAGGATGTATAGATGTTCTCCTAGGAGCTGACGTGTACTGCATGCTCCTTCGTTCTGGTCGTTGTTCCGGTATCATCGGGTCACCGATCGCTCTGGGATGGGTACTGTCAGGCCACATTAGTCAACAAGGTCCCAAGTCAGCTCTTACAACGTTGCACGTACAGTGTGATTTGGATAGCACTCTGCGAAGGTTTTGGGAATTAGAAGACATGCCTGCTGCTAATTTATTGACACCAGAAGAGAAGCTTTGTGAACAACACTTTGAGAAGTCTCATAGAAGAGATGATTCAGGAGGATTGGTAGAACGTCTTCAATTCGTTGATAACAGTGCAGATTTAGGTTTATCTCGTAATCTGGCAATTCAACGACTCTGTTCCCTTGAGCAACGTATAAAATACCAAAGTGACAAAAAGCAGCAGTGCGACAAATTCATGTCGGAATACATTTCATTAGGGCACATTGAGATTATTCCTGCAGACCAGTTGAACAAGCCGTTGACAGAGGTATTTTACATTCCTCATCATCCAGTTAATAAGGAAAGTAGTTCTACGACGAAACTTCGGGTCGTTTTCGATGCTTCAGCGAAGACTTCTTCAGGCGTGTCACTGAAAAACAAATTGATGGTGAAACCCAGACAACAAGACGACATTGTTCCAATATTGATTCGGTTTCGTAAAAACATCATTTTTCTGGTCGCTGATATTGCCAAAATGTATTGCCAGATACAGGTAGACAAGTCTCAAACTACTTATCAAAGAATCGTGTGTGTGTGAAAGTCTCCTGTGGAGCCAATAGGCCTACATGATTTTAGACTATTGACAGTGACATATGGAGAAAAATGTTCTCCTTACATTGCCACGAAATGCCTTGAACAATTGGCGATAGATGAACAACAAGTGTTTCCGAAGACTGCTCCTGTTGCACTGAAGGATTTCTACGTCGACAAACTGATGTCAGGAGCTGACGGCATTGAAGAAGCTCTTGAACTTCAAAGTAAACACATCCAGCTAACGAAGAAGGATGGTTTCGAGCTTCGCGAATGTTTATCAAGTGCATCTGAGATTCTTGAAGCAGTTCCAGAATCAATGCGAGAGTTGAACTTGCCTCCGCTCCGAGTATCGACGAGGAAAAATCTGTGAACACATTGCGTCTTCATTGGCATCCAGCATCTAATCAGTTTTTGTTTTCTGTAAACCAACCCCCAAAACGGAATGTCATTACGAATCAAACGACCAAAGCAAAACTAGTTTTCCAATCATTGTGGAGACTAGACATCGAACGGGATGATTCTTTTCCAGAGGATGTGTGCAATGACTGGAAGAAGTACTGCGAAGAACTGCCCATTATAGAAGAGATCAGAATCGACCGATGTATTCTGTCGCTTCAGCCAACAATGCTACAACTCGTTGGCTTCTGTGATGCGTCTGAAGCTGCATATGCAGCTGTAGTGTACCTACGCACAGTGTACACTGACGGAACTGTGCTGATTAAATTTGTAGCAGGAGACCATAAGGTGTCGCCGAAACGTCAGGTTTTCAATCCTCGTTTGGAACTGTGTAGTGCATGCGAGTCATTGCAAATTACAGAATGACGCAACGCTACGCTACGCAACGCAACGCTACACAACGCAACGCAATGCTACGAAACGCTACGCTACGCTTTTTAACGCACTTCAACGCACTGCAACGCACTTCAACGCACCTCAACGCACATATACAGCAACTCGTTCAACACTTCTGGCATCGATGGTCAACGGAATATCTCTCACGCCTTCAACAACGACCCAAATGGTGGATCGAACAAGACAATCTCAAGCCAGGAGAGATGGTGTTTCTTAAAGAAGAGAAACTTTCTCCGTTACATTGGAAAATCGGGCGAATCGTTTCCACTCACCCTGGCTCTGACGGACTTGTGAGGTCCGTTACTTTACGAACTTCAAGCGGTGTGGTACAACGACCAGTTGTAAAGATTTCTCGGTTGCCATTTGATAGCAATTAAACTAATTGTGAACCTTAGTTTACTGTTGATGTAAAATTTGCAATTTGAATTTTTACTTTTTGTTTTGAATGTGTATTTTAAGGTGGGCGGAATGTTTGGCCAAGATCTATCTAAGATTTTTGGCATTATTTTTAAGTGTATTTTTGTATGTACATTTTAATAGGCAGTGTTTGAAAGCTGTGGTTTTTCAGTTTCATAAAATGTATTGTTGTATTTTTACCATGGTGTTTTTTCCATATGTTCCATTTCTTTTTTTTGTTTCGGGGAGTAATATACTCCCCTCTTAGTAGATGTTGTTTGCGAGGTGGACTTATTCACTTGAATTGCATTGTACTATCAGCAGAGCCGTGCTCTGGGCCAATTCTACCCCGGGCTTATCTACGAGATTCAGTAGGCCTACGCTTATTCTATAACTCATTAAATGATTCTGAATAAAAAATCGTGAACTTCGGGAATTTATTCCAAGTGTACAGATTTTCTTAGCGCAAATTTTCATACTGGATATTAACTTTTAAACCAATGTTAACGCGGAGGCTAAATTAATAAATCGTAAGATAAGCGTCAAGGCGAGGATTTCCTGAATTTAAATCCATATTTTGGATTTGCATTGTTTCACGTATTGGACTTATGTCTCGCAATGGATCTTTAATCGTTATTTTTTTAAACCGAGCGTTGATGTCAATAGAAAAGTTTTTTATTATTATTCATGGAAAACTTGGTAATGATATTTTCATCCGTCGAGTAGAACGTTACATGACGACGTAAGAATCTATGGCACTAAAATGGGAAAGTCACATTGCACTGCCTGTGACTGTATTATTATGTTTTGTAAGATATAAATTAATAGAATATGATAAAAGACGGTAGTGCATTTAAATTATTTCTTTAAAAAGTAAAATATTTTAGATTTAATTATTAAAGTAAAACAAATTATTATTATAAGTTTGTCGACGTTGTCATATGGTAGGTGCGCAAGGCATCATATTATTTGGTTCTTTCAGAATGTGACGTTGCATCGATGTCGGCTACCAGTGTTAGAGATACGAGGTACGAGTGTGGGAAACTCCATACTGATGCACGGTTAGCGGTACATCACACGTTCAATCAGACAAGTCGTGAGAAATTTGGCGTCTGGAAAGGGTAGGGCCTACAATCATTATTACGCCACAAGTAGGTTAATATATATTTGTATATTGTTTTACTACATTAAATAAAATACATAAACAAGATAATAATAAAAACTAACTTGAGATGGATATAATATTTTTTTTAAATTTACTTTTTGGTGAATAAAACTTGGTTAAACAACGGACATCCAGTGAGAAATATTTGCAAGTTTGTCGCTATTCTATGATACGTCCTTTATTTATTTATTTATTTATTTATTTATTTATTTAACGTCTATCCTATTCAGTTATAAAAACTGATTTACAAAGGAGGACAACTAAATAAATCTAATTACATAGATGCAGACACAACAATGAACTACATTTAAGTAAATATTTGAAATAGTAATATTACAACAATGCATTAAATATTCAACAAATTTGATAACAAATAAAAAGGATATTAAATGCAATTTATGAATGTATGATTGTATGATTGTGAGAGGTCGACGACGACGACGTGAGAAACTAGGGCGCTTCAACCGGTTAGGTCATATTGCGCCGCCTGTGAATGAAAGGAAATGAGAAGAGTGAATGCAGGTATGTTTGATGATTAGATTGTTTTCTAAGTGTATAAATAACAAAATAAATTGATGATGAAGAAAGTAATAGCAAAATAAAAGTTATGTATGTAAATGAAAATAAAGAAAAGAAACAAATGTGTAAGATGTGAATTAAATTTTGTTAAATAGATTACAATGGATGAGAAATTTAGAAAGTTTGTCGCCGTTATCATATGATAGAAGTTCTTCATATGATTGGGAGAGATCAAATTGCGTGCGCAATGCATCATATTTGGCACATTCTGCTAGCATATGATGCACGGTTAAAGGTACATCACATGTGTCACATATGGGAATAACCTTTTCTCTGGTTAAGAGATATCCGTGTGTTAGGCGTGTATGGCCTATACGAATTCTAGACAATACCACCTCTTCTCTACGTGAGAGTCGAGACGTAGGTGGACGAATTTTGTTAGTCAATGTGGGCATCACACTATGCAATTTGTTATTTTGCAACACATCCCACGATGCTTGTCGCAAATCCAACAATCTTTGCTTGTATCCACTCTTGACATCTGGAACGGGAACTAGATTGAAATCAACGTCGCGACGCTGGGAAGCTTCCTTAGCAGCCCGATCAGCGTGTTCATTTCCCTCTATGCCCACGTGTCCAGGTATCCAGCAAAACTCTATTATATATCCCTTAGAGGTTAGTTTTTCTAAATAGAATTGGATGTCTTGTACCAAATGATGACTAGAATACATGAGTTTTATAGCTTGAAGTGAACTTAAGCTATCTGAACACAAAAGGTATTCTCCACAACGACAGCGTAGAATGTATTTAAGAGCTTCACGGATGGCGAATAACTCTGCAGTGAAAACTGAACACACGTCGCTTAGCCTGAAACGTTCAGTTAAGGTGGAGCAATAAAAGGCACTTCCAACCTTGTTGTCAATTTTGGAGCCATCTGTGAATACCAAAGTAAACCTTTGATGTTCATGGCAAATCTTTCTAAAGTTAATTTTGAATACACTATCGCAAGTAGAGTTTTTATCAAAACGACAAAGGTCAAATATAATAATCGGCTCTGGTGTAAACCAGGGCGGGTTATTGCTAAATACAAAATTAAAAACTTTTGGCAGATGAAATTCTATAAGATTAAACAAAAGTTTACATCTTAATCCCGTTGGAAGAGATGCCTTGGGTTTGTTATCAAAGTGTCTGACATATGTCGTGTTTAAAACATTCCGATTTGCTGGATGGTTAGGCATAGCTTTAATTTTCATTACATACGTACCCATCAAGAG
Source organism: Sweltsa coloradensis (assembly GCA_024449915.1). Classification (NCBI taxonomy): domain Eukaryota; kingdom Metazoa; phylum Arthropoda; class Insecta; order Plecoptera; family Chloroperlidae; genus Sweltsa; species Sweltsa coloradensis. The sequence goes on along the minus strand of JAMZAV010001930.1, from coordinate 79,586 downwards.
GTTTCTCCGTTCTGCTAAGGAGGACACACCTGACTCGGCATACAAGCTGACTACCGGGCTTGTTCGATCGAACAGAATGCGCAAAGCACCACGTGTGTCGCATCTAGCAGCAACCTCTTCTCTTGTTAGGAGATATCCGTGAGTCAGACGTGTGTGGACAATTCGAATGTCACGTTCCATTTCACACAGCAGATTCAGAACGTGCGCTTTACACTGGGCTTACAGATATTATCGTCCTGGAACTTGAGTCTTCATAGAGAAATTGATTAGGTCTTCAGAGATCATATCAACGATTCTACGACGACATGAGAAACTAGGGCGCTTCAACCGGTTAGGTCATGTTGTGCCGCTCTGTGATATAACAAGTTAATTGAATGATTTCATGGTGTGTTTGTTGGTTGTATTGTTTTCATAGTTTATAAATTAACAGAAAATTATATACATAAAAGTGATGACAACTGAAAAAATATTAATGTGGAATTAATGATGGGAGTATGTGTATGTGTATGTGTAATGTGAACTAAATTTGGTAAAACAAATTATTTCGGATGAGAAATTTAGTAAGTTTGTCACTATGACTTCTTCCTATGATCGGTTCGTTTATTTGGATTAAGGACGCGTCCACCGTTAGGTGATAATGCCCATTGAAGCCTAGACGATATGTGGATGAAAATCCCATGCTAGTCAGAACCAGCCACGGGTAGTAGTTAGTAGGAAGGGTGGAGGGTGGTGGGTGTTCACATCGTGGTACTTTATTCCTAAAATGTAATATGTTGGTCGCTGTTGTCGTAAGAAAACAGTTTCTCATTCTCATGAGGTTGTCTAAGCTGGAGTTGGAGTCGCAAGACATAACGTCACATATTGTGTCACACCTAGGGCAATCTTGTCCCTGCTAAAGAGGTAAGCGTGGGTAAGATGTTGGTGATTGGGTTTTGAAATTCCTGGAGTTGCTAGATAAAAGTACAACACTGTTAAACGCAAGTATGGTTTGCTGAAAGGTCCTATTGTCGGCAGATTATAAAACCGACCAGCCAGGACCCTAGGTCTAGACGACAACACCGATGACCAAATCAATGGTGTTTTACTATATCTAAGTAATCACGCCCAAACAAACCACATCCAAACGTAGACAGAACTTTTTCGTTTGTAACCAACACTATAATTGATAAAAATTATTTCCGAATTGACCGAATGACGGGAGGAAAATCCCATACTGGTCAGAACCAAAAAAGGGCAGGTGGTCGACATCATCTATGTCATCGTACGTAATGTCATTGTCGTCGTCTTAGGGATGGTCTACGAGGGGTGGGAAAAGGTCCCTGACGACGACTGCCGGAGCTCGCCTCTAGTTTAGGGGAAATTGAACCACCACAACCAATTTGTGTGCCAGCGGTTTAGCCGCGGTCGTTTAACCGGTTCTCACTCGAATCCCGAAGTAAAGCAACATCGGGCGTGGTCAGGGGTTGAGTGGGTCGCCGCTCTGCCCTGAAACACACGTATATCGCTGGTTAGAGCAGACTAGGGTTCGAAAGCTTTGTGTAACGGCTTCGTTATCCTTGATGTCTGCTCGGCAGTCCGGGTTAGTGGAGGAACCTGTATGGCTGTCAATGTAACACCGTCCTTTCGGATGGGACGTTAAGCCGTTGGTCTTCTTGGTACTTGTCGGAGGGTGTAGGCTACGTGCCTGTACCGGGTTTCCCCTCCTCCCTTCTTCATCATTATGCATCGTTGTTAATCATTAGTTCTTATTCTTGTCACTGTAAAATGGCATAATATGCTGTATGTGGCCATTTTTTTTAATCCCTTTCGAGGAGACGTTTGCGAGATGGAATATTTTTCTCTTTTCTCGTCTGTTGCGATTAGCAGACCTTGGTCTGCGCCAAATAAATAAATAAAAATAAATAAATAGTTTTTTATTTGTATTTACTGTCTATCCTCTCAGTTATATAACTGATATTCAGTGGAGGACTTTAAATCAAAGCGACCAGGCCAACCCTGTAGGCCCCGACGCAATCGAAGAGTAAGCGATAACCAACCAAAGATCAATATTTTTAATTGGAAATATAGCAATCAGTGGTATGGACAGTGCGAACACCCGCGAATCAACGCCAGAATCAACAAGGCCGATTCAATTAAATTCAATCAATAAATTGATTGTATGATTGATTGTTGTCTTTATTGATAGCGGGGACCTGTTGGGCCTTCTCTTCCATCCTACACTTTCATCATAACAACATATCATGACAATTACAGAATTACCGATCAATATAGAAATCAATTAAAATAATTTGATAATCACAAGTTATATGTGCAACTTTAGAGCTAGATAATCCTAACATCATCACGATTTAATTACTTAAGATGACAGACACAATATGATGACGTGAGAAACTAGGGCGCTTCAACCGGGTAGGCCAAATTGATCCCCCGTGATATTAAGTTAATAAAATGAGTTTTCTTCGTGTTTGATGATAGTATTGTTTTCTAAGATTATATAAGGAAATACACCTAATATAGAGATGATAGCAAAAGAAAAATGATTTATTTGGATTAAAATTTAAATGTTTGATGTAAGATAAAAATGGTTAATCTAATGTACTTTGATCGAGATATTTACGAATAAGTATTGTAACTGTTGAGTTTAATAGATTAAATTGCTTGAGCAATGTCTCAAGTTGTGGTCGTCATCGTATTTATTCGTGTTATCAATGTCATCGTCATTGTCGGGAAAGTAGCGTCGCAGTCCTATGTTAACACCGCCCTGGATAACAGTACTTAAATGTGTTTGATAGAAATAATATCCAAGCAATAAACTTCAAGCATTAAGTTGATGTTGAAAAGATTTACTTGAATGAAAGGAAACTTTTTCAATTCGGTTCTTGAACCTTTCAATACGGATTTGAAATGAAAATATAAAAGAAAATTGCCGTGTCCGCTTTCCAACACATAAAAGTCAAAAAGATTTGTTGTTTTATAAACATTTCCGGTGAGCTTAAAGCAATTGAAAATACTTCAATGTATAAAGTTGCTTCTGTTTATAATAATGTGCTAGTTTAAGTACAATCGCTTCAAGACACAATCTCAATGTTGTTGAGGGTGGCAAGATGTCGCTGCAGACAAATAAACCAGAAGAAAATAGCACCAAATATAGTTGAGGTTTTATTGTATTGTGTTCACAATGTGCCGACCGACCAACCTGCACACAGCAAGGGCCAACTTATTATGACGACGTGAGAAACTAAGGCGTTCTAACCGGTTGAGTTGATTGCGCCGCCTGTGATATTGTAAGTTAAATTGTAATAAGTTTATGATGTGTTGTATTATTTTATTGTTTCCAAATTTATAAAAGAAATTAAAATAAAAATGATAATAGTAAGAGCAAATGAAAAATATGGTGTCTTCCCACAGTGCCGCTTCCCGTTAGGCCATCAACCTTTTTTTCCCCTATGCCATCATTTCTACCTGTCGATAAAGACCATGTTACAGGAAGCGTTGATGGCCTAAGGGGAATTGATTTATTCCCCTTTGGCCAACACCCTGCATTTCATTATGGAAAATACAAAGAGAGTTTGTTGGCCTTGGGGTAATTGATTTATTCCCGTTAGGCCAACAGCGTATATGCATCGTTTACGGTAAGGAATGCGGGCGTGATGTTGGCCTTGGGGTAATAGATTTATTCCCGTTTGGCCAACAGCGTATATGCATCGTTTACGGTAAGGAGCGGGGTGCATATACGCTGTTGGCCTAACGGGAATAAATCAATTACCCCAAGGCCAACAACGCCCCGCTCCTTACCGTAAACGATGCATATACGCTGTTGGCCTAACGGGAATAAATCAATTACCCTAACGCCAACAAACCTTCTTTGTATTTTCGATAATGAAATGCAGGGTGATGGCCTAAGGGGAATAAATCAATTCCCCTTAGGCCAACAAGTGTAACATGGTCTTTATCGACAGGTAGTAATGATGGCATAGGGGGAAAAAAAAGGTTGATGGCCTTACGGGAAGCGGCACTGTGGGACGGCTCCAAAAATATTAATGTGACTGAAAAAAGGGAAAAAATATATGATGTGAATTTTATTTTGATAGATAAAATTGAAACATGGACATACATCATTAATAAGTTCTTCACAAGTTAGCTAACAACTAAGCATGATTTTGATGATAGGCCCTACAGTACCAAAATAATAATGTTTGGTTATTTTGGACTTTGTCACGTACTCCTTGGGAACTCCCCGCGTTCCCCTGGGGGTACGCGTACCACAGTTTGGGAACCACTGGCATAGACGCTAAGAAGAGAGTCTAGTTTGTCTGTTCTCTCTCACAGGCGATGTCGAAGAGAAGAACGCGGCCAATGTGGAGTATGTCCGGATTTGCCAGAAGAATGGACGACGACGTGAAAAAAAAAGGGTGCTTCAACCGGTTAGGTCATATTACGCCGCCTGTGATATTCTTATTGAAAAGATTTATGGATTTGATTGATGATCATAATATTGTCTTATCTTAGTTTATAAAAGATACGAAAAATATGAACTGAGGAAAGTAAATGACGAGTTAATACACATGTAAATTCTTATAAGGAAATGAAAAATACGAATAGGCCTACCGTCGTTAATCTAATCATTTTTGAGAAATCATTTTCTTGAATAAAAAAGCAATACGATACGGAAAATGGCGTCGAGTAAATTGTATTTACATTTTAATCGCAATGTCTAACAAGTGAAATAATAAAATCCATATTTTCTATTCTAGGAGAAGCGACGCCGCTGGCTGCAATGGTAGAGGATATGCATTCGTCTGGCTGCAATGGTAGAGAATATGCATTCGTCTGGCTGCAATGGTAGAGGATATGCATTCGAACTAGATCATCGTGCTACTAGGAAGCAAAATGTCACACGCACATAGGGCGCGGGCGATACGCGTCTAGTGTTCACAACGCAACAAGAAGCGCGAGTGACCTTGATGATTTGGTTATCAATCTTTGATAAACTTTTCGCATAGACTAAAAGAAAAAGTCTAGTATGTATGTTTTCTTTCACAGGCGATGACGAAGAGAACGAGGCTTAAAACGACGACGTGAGGAACTAGGGTGCTTCAACCGGTAAGGTCATATATTGCGCCGCCTGTGATATAGTAAGTTAATGAAATTAGTGTGTGGTGTGTTTGATGATTATATTGTCTGCTTAGTATAAGAATATGAACATAAAATGACAGAGATGCACCGAGAGAAATGAATGACTAGAAAATACCCATGAAACAAAAGAATTAGGGCTAACATATTGCTATCATAACTTGTATCCGTATATATGAGATAATGAAATATAGTAAAATATAAATTCGATAGTTTTCGTATCACCTTACAAGGAATTGAAATATATCGTTATTTATTTATTGTTATACTTTATACAATACTTTTATGAAAATTTAAAAGCCCATCTCAGGGGGGTATCGAACCCCGGTATACCGATTGCCAGTCGAGTGCTTTACCCCTAAGCTACTGAGACGGTTAACTTCATTACATCTGGATTGTTGGTGCATTTAAGATCTGAATAGATTAATAATAATAATAATAATAATAATAATAATAATAATAATAATAATAATAATAATAATAATAATAATAATAATAATAATAATAATGAGTCTTTATTTTATATCTTGGCAAAGCTTAAGGCCACGAGGCCTTTTGTTCTGCTGAACAAGCACAATACAAATAAAATTATTTCACAAGTAAAAAATAACCACACTAGTGAACAATACAAAGATATGAAAATGATAAAAAACATAAAACTAGTACAAGTAATAAAATAGCAGGTTAATATCACTTAATATGAGTTTGAGGTATCATAAACAGTTCATGTAATAAACTTAAGATATGGAATTATTTCATTTATACTTTAAACCATTAATTACATCAATAAAAAAATACAAAATACAATCAATAATCATTAATGAAATACTAATTAAAACCTACAATGATTTAATTTTTCAAAGAATGAACATTGTTTTAATTAAAACCTACAATTTTACAAAGAAGGATCAAGTAAATACGAATGACATTTTTTTGTTAATGCTGATTTAGATTTGGTAATGCGAATGTTTGAAGGAATTAGGTTCCATGCTCGGGCAGCAGAAACAGGAAATGAATTACTATATAAGGAGGTTTTATGTTTGGGGATAATTAAAGTTAATGTTGATTGTGACCGTGATGTTGTTGTCGTCATGGTTGCAATTAAGAAGATTTACATATTGTGAAAGATAAACTGGAGCAGAATTGTTGATGATATTGTGTAGAAGAGAAAGAGAGTGATACACACGTCGTTGCTCAAAGGTAAGCCAAGACAGTTCGATTCTGGATGGGGTCACATGATCATCATTCTGGACTTTCTGCAGTTTGTTAGATTTTTGTTGTGTGAGATTGTTACTGTGTTACATCACAGTAATCAATCGTGGAGAAAATGAGAGATTGCACAAGCATAATTTTTATCTTTGTTGGTAAGAAATTCTAAGTCTCTTGAGACAGTGCATTGTTCTAAAAGACTTTTGACAAATGTTTGATATGTGATCTGACCAGAGTAGGGATTCATCCATAAGCAGTCCAAGGTTTCTTACTGTTCGAGAATAGCTAAGCAAGTCTCCATTAATATTAAGTTTTGGGATGATACTTTTGTTTAGTTTAGATAAAGAAATTGTTGTGCCAAAAATAATAGCTTGTGATTTTGTTGGATTTATTTTTAAACCGATTCTAATCGTCATTTTATACAACACATCAAGATGTAAAGCTTCAATAAGAAATTTAATCGTAGTAATTATGTAAAGCTGCAAATCGTCAGCATATAAATGATACTGACAGAACTTTAGGATTTTTGAAATCGGTTTCATGTAAAGAGAAAAAAATAGAGGGCCCAGTACAGAGCCTTGAGGAACTCCTGAATTGACATTCAACCAATTGGAATACATCACACCTATTTTCACACATTGCTTCCTATTGGTCATATAAGAGTTAACCCAATCAAGAACACTGTTAGAGAAATTAAGAGTTGCAAGTATACCCAGTAGAATATCATTGTCAACCGAGTCAAACGCCTTACTGAAGTCTAACAAACAAAGTATCGTCACCTGCCCTTTATCCATCGCAGAAACTATGTCATTATTAACTTTTAAGACAGCAGTACCCGTGCTATGCCCAACACGATAGCCTGATTGGAATTCATCAAAATAAGTTATTAGCATTCAAATAATTTGTAATTTGCTTGTGAACAATGCGCTCGAGGACCTTCGATAGTGCTGGTAAAATACTAATTGGTCGGTAGTCAGAAGCTTGTTCTGGTTGACTCTTTTTTGCAAGGGGTACAACAATGGAATGCTTCCACATTGATGGATAAATGCTGTTTTGAAGTGAGAAATTAAATATGTGCATAAGGGCCGGGAGAATAACAGGCAGAACATTATCGATTAGTTTAATCTCTATATTGTCCACTCCTTTTGCAGCTGTTCTAATACTTCTTTAATGGCCTTTGCTGTGACATATTGAAAGTGAAACTTTTCATCATCACTAACATTAAATGACATGGAGTCTCTTCTAATTTCTGCGATAACACTTGCTTTATTTCTGCAGTCTAATTTAGTAGGTGGCTGAGTAAAATGTTTGTTTAAATCATCGGGCAGAATGTCACAAACAGGAGATTTGTCATTGTTTTTCCCTATGCCCATATTTCGAACATTTTTCCAAATTTTGCCAGAGTCCTTTGGGCTAAATGAATTATCAGCATGTCTCAATTTCGAATTTCTTATTTCAACACTGTTGTAAATCGCTACTGATGTAAGTGTGATTTTATATAATGCTTATGAGTAAATCCCATGTAAAAATATTTGATATCCAAAAGGTAGTCAAGTAGTATCTGAATAGTATCGGAGGTATCTATTTAGTATTTAGTTAGTATCCCGAGGTATCCATCATAATTTGGATACTCTTTTTAGCTATCCAGTTAGTATCCAATTCATCCATTTGATATCCTTCTTGTATCCATTTGTAATCCATTTTAGTACCTTTTTCCTTATAGTATCCAAAAGATTTACAAGTGATATCCAATTGGATATCAATTGGAAATAGTGGTAAATACTAGTTTTATTTGGAACCAAATAGTATCTAATAGGTATCCAAAACACTTCCAATTGATATCCGCATGGATACGAATTGGAAATAGTTTGGATACTAGTTTCATTTTGATCCAAATAGTTTTCAATAGGTATCCAAAACATTTCCAATTGATATCCGCATGGATACGAATTGGTAATAGTTTGGATACTGGTTTCATTTCGATCCAAATAGTTTTAAATAGGTATCCAAAACATTTTTTAAGTGATATCCTCATGGAAATTATTTGGAAATGGTTAGGATACTAAATTAATTTAATCCAAATCATATCCAATTAGTATGAAAACTTTTCCCGATTAATATCCGCATGGATACGAATTGGAAATAGTTTGGATACTAGTTTCATTTTGATCAAAATAGTTTCAATGGGTATCCAAAAAACATTTCCAAAATGATATCCTTATGACATTATTGGGAAACAGTTTCGTTACTATAGTTAAATTGAATCCAAATATTATCCAGTGGGTATCCAAATCGTTCCAATTGATATTCACTTGGAAATATTTGGCAACGGTTTGGATGCGATATTTAAATTTTAATCTAAATGGGGTATCCAAAATTTTTCCAATTGATATCCATGGATTAAATCGGAAATATTTTAGCCAAAAAAGTATCAAAAATACTTCCATCTGATATCCACAGGGAATTAATTGGATACTAGGTTGAAATTTTAAACTCTAAGTACTATCCAAAAAGTATAAAATTCACTAACAATTCATATTCATGGATATTAAGTAGAGAATGTAGATCTTTGTTCACTTTTACTAATACATGGTACAAGTATAACACCTCTTCGTGAAGAGGGAGTGAATAGTTTACCTAAGGCTAAAACATATGGTATAAAATGAAAAATAAAAAATAATGTGGGATTTCATGTTTTCAAGTTATATGTATACTTTCTAGTATAGTATACTAGTATTTGAGTAATAGGTATGATAAAATCCAATACAATGTGATTTACGATGAATTGTAATATAAAACGCTGGCATATGGTATGATATAATGATTATGAAACCGTAGGGCTATTAGTATTGAATGTTAAATATACGTTGAGACTATACGGGCCCCTCCCTGAGGGACTTAGGTCTTTTGGCAAGGTCATTTGAAGATGGATTAGTATCTTTTAAGTCGATGTCGTTGGTCAGTGGAAGGAGAGCTGTGTGTTTTTCATAAGCTGGTTCCAGACTACTACTGAGGCAACTGGGTTAAATGTGTAAACCATGTATAAACTAATTAAATACGAATAATACAGAACGGGTTTGATTTAAATCAGAAACTAGAGAAAATTTCATTTGATTACATAAAAAGAATCATGTGATTCACTTAAGTATAACAATTTTAATATAAAATCTACGTCAATCTATTTTATATAAATTCTAGAAAATGCCAAGGTCATATTTCATCATTTTCGCATGAGGCGTCACCCGGACATTTGCTTGGACCTAGTTCAGATTAATGACGCTGTGTGCTGGTCTTTGATTGGTTGTCATAACGCTATGATCGTTTTGGATTGTTGAGAGCGGCTTTTGTCTGCAGTGTGTCGTGAGAGCTTGAGAGTTTGGAGTTGGAAATCGGTCGTGTGCGTGGGCGATTTGAGACGTTGCGTAAAACTTAGGGAAAGTGTACTAGGAAAGAACACTTTGGATATAGAAAACGCGTGTTAAAAATCTGCGAAAGTGATAATCGAAAGTGAACGGCGATCTGCCAAGAAGAAATACCAGAAATCAACGAAAACGGTAACCAACCGAGGTACATTTTATAAGGCTAGCCCAGCCCAGGGATACGTGAGTAAACGAACTTTTGCATGCTTTAGGAGCATATTAATAAACCTACGGACTTGATAAAAGACAGCATCGATAACCAGAAAGGGTTAGAACCATTCGATATCTGGACCGAGAGTTAGTTGGGATTTTAAAGGAACCGAGAAAGATTATATTCGCGTAGCCTGGAGTTTAGGACGCGATAACGCAAGCAAGGTTTGGTGGTTGTATTACAACGAAATACAGATTGAAATATTATAAAAAGGAAATCGGTGAGGATAATATTGTTTATGAATCCAAATATAGGAACATATAAGGAACAGTTAATTACCATTCGATATCTTGGCCGAGGCTTAGTTTTTATGTAAATTGGTTTCGGAATTCGTAAATGCATTTAGTTGAAGAATAAAATGGCGAATTTTAATTGCAAAGAGCTTAGAGATAACATCAACAATAAGAACTCGGAACATTCGTGAGTGCCTGAGCCAGCAACGTCGAACGAAGTGCTTTGGTAATAAAGACGGGTAAGAACAGAACTGAGCCGATAAAAGTAGGCGTGTTTTACATTATTGAACGTCTGACAGTTTACCGTGTGAGATACAGGAAAAACTTGGTTGTTTGGACTTGGAATGCTGATATCGGGCAAGTGTGAAACATTAAAAAACGTACGGTCGGAGTTGATTTATTCGCACGATAAAATATCGTATTTTATCACCGCTCAAACATTATCAAGGGAAAGTTGAACTCAAGAGTAATCACAGCCGGGATACGAACTCAAGACAGGATCTTCAATACAAGACTACGATCGTCTACAAATACGCAGCAAGTTACGGAACTACACGTCGGACTTCTTCGACTTCATAAGGTTTCGATGGGAGTCATGATCATTTGTGATGAGTATTTAAATTAAGTTTTATTAACAATTATATTTCCATAAATTTTCGGGAAACTTTACTGTTGTCCATCAGACCAAGAGATATCTTAACTGGATATCCATTTCGCTTTTAGACATCAGTACTGATAGGTTTGGGTTTGAAATGTATTCCTTGTCAATGAAGGAAAGTCATTTGTGTCATGCAATATAGCCCGTTCTGGTTTAACTTATGAACCGTTGATTGTCTGTTGTAATGTCATCCTAGATCTAGTATAAATTATAAGTTGTATTTCAGAGATGTTTGTCTTCGCTGTTGTACGATTTCTCAATTTTGTGGGTCTTGGTGAGTTATAGGAGTGTGTTATGAACTGGTTAGGTAACTTTAGACTTGAGTACCAGGTTCACGCCTAGGTAGAGTAATCATTCAAGTTTGAGTGATTTTAGTCTTGATCAGTTGTTTTATTCTTAATTAATTTTTACTTCCAAGTGAGATCAGAAATCGTGTTTCACTTTAATTAGGCGACCCATCGCCGAGTATGTTTTTGTTTATTAAATGTTATTTTTCGAAGTTTAACTATTTAGAGAAGTATCCAACGGAAGCTTATCGATTACCTGAGGGGTCGTAGGTTCGTTGTGTTACAACGTGTAGGGAATATAGTACGGATCTATAAGGCACACCACTGTTGGTAATGGAGGACAAGGGTTTAATCTGATAGGAAATCGTTTAGCGAGTAAATGCTCTTTATTAGAAAACTAAATTAAAATGAAAACTTTAGTTTTGCATCTGTATCATGCATGTATTAAAAAAAACACTGATGTTGTATTTCTAAACTATTGGCCTAAATTGCATTTTTAATACCAATTTTAATTTAAAAAGGTAAAATATAACATGTATGCTTTAACAAAATTAAAATAATATTATATCGTTCTCCCCTGTTATATTTCAGTGTAGGCCTACTACATTTGAATTAGCCGCACGCAGGTCGTAGAAAGATCGCGATTGGTCAACGACTAGTAACAAGGTTGCCAACTTCAAGGACTTGTTTCAAGGTGTTCAAGTTTGTTTGGCGACAGTTATTTTAGTTTGGGACTGTCGACTTTATAGAGATTTAGATATTTAACACAATGATTAGTAAACTACAATTATTTAATACTTTCTATTAAAATTGAACGGTACAGACATTACGCTTATTTAAGAAACTTACGATTTCCATGTTGGCTCCTACACTTGCACGCCAGCTGCTTGAATATAAATGGCAGTTGGATTTTGTTTTTGTAGCGGTATAAGGTCCCAAATGTTGACCTTAATAGTCAAATTATAGATCTCTAGCAATCTCTTGTTTACCCAAACGCTAGACTTTTTACTTGACTATGTCTAGGTATAATATAAGGTACGTAATCACATAAGGTTTTATTATGTTCAGCAGTAAGGATCGGATACGGGTTTATAACCCTACTGTTTGATAACAACTTGGCGAAAGTTCCAATTGGATTGCGACGTTTAATTCCGAAGTAGGTACCTACTTTATTGCTAGGCCTAGGGCCTAGTAAGGCCTTTACCTTGTGAGCGTATACCGACGTTATGCTCAGGCCTAAATCAATTGAAATTCACTAGAAACTTGATAAAATTTTAGCGACTTGCACTTGCACCAAGCCAAGCTGAACAGCACAATCATAGCCTAGGGCCTACCTTAAAGTTTGGGTTGGCCGGTTGACCTCTAGGCCTAGGCGCCAATGACCTACTTGGCTCCAGGGGGCAGGTTTCAGACTGGAGGAAGAAGCTTGTTTAAAAGAATTGGGGTGTAGGGGCTCAGGGTCTGGAGCAATTCTAAAGCTTCTCTTGCTTCTCTTGTGCTAAAGCTTCTTGCGGCAGAATGTAAGAATTGCTAAAAATTATTCTTACGTTGAGCTAACTATTTGCTAGGGACTAGGCTTAGCAGAAGCAAAGTTACTGCTGAGGTTGTAATCACTCTAAATTCTGTAGGGTAGGCTAGGCCTACCATAACTAACAATAGACTGATTACAATTAAGCCTATTGCTTGCACTTAGCAATAAGTAGGGCCTACTTATTTATTTATATCTCCCTTTCTTTATTATTATCACTGAAAAAACAAATATCTGTATCTTAAGTTTTTTTAAGTCTGGAGCGTTCCTATGGGCCTACTTAAAACAAGATGCAGGCCCTAGTACAGCCTAAGACTATCCCTTAGATGCCTAGCCTAGGATAAGAACATAGGCCCTCACATTAATCGTTATCAGCTTAAACTCCCTGACGGTTGGTTAGGTTGGTGCTAGCTAGGCGTTGAACTAGACGTTAAAACATTTAACGCACTTAACGTACGGTAAAGTTAATGTGGTATTTACAATCACATAACAACACACAAGAGTGACCGGGATAGCCACTTGGAAATGGGCTGTGATTGGCTAAATAAAGAATAAATACGTAACGTAGCGTTAAAGTTGAGATTGGATCAACTTCTTCAACGAGTCTTAACCTAGATCTAGACTAGGGGCCAAAGGGACCTATGCCTAGGCCTAGGTATCCCTAGACGTAGGCCTACCCTGACAACTTTGCTAGCCTAATACACTAGTGCCCCTAGGCTATAGTTAGGTTATCTACTTTCAGGTTTGTCTAGGCCTAGCCCCTGGCAAGGTTAACGATAATAAAATAGATACCTAGTAAAAATAATTTACGGTAACAATAATTCCAATGAGAGTAGGCCTACGATTAATTTTTAGCAAATCTTACGTTCTGCCGTAGGCCTAAGAATAATTTTTAGCATAATTTTTAACAATTCTTACGGTCTGCTGTTAGAATATTTTTTACAATTCTTACGTTCTGCCGTGAGAATATAGGTACACAGGGTTTTTAAAAATGTTCATTCATATTTTTTCAACAATGGGCTAGGTAGGATGGTAACTTAGGCTAGGCCTCCTAGGCCTAGTGATGGGAATTTTCATCAAAATGTATTTCATTTGAACATTTTCAAACAAAAATTCAAAAATTTTATATACCTATACCCGTAGGCCTTCTTTTTTTAGGCCTAGGTAGCCCTGGTAAAAATTCTTGCAAGATCTTGTGTTAAGTAAGATCTTGCATTAAAATAAGATCTTGTTTATTTCTTGGCAAGATCTTGCCAAGAATAATACAAGATCTTACGATACAATTTTGACAAGCTTTTTCAGCAGGGAGTCTAGGCCTACTGGTTAAGTTGCTAGTAGGCCTAATGCAACAAAAATATTTGTTTGCACATGTAAACTTTGAAACCAAATTGTTGACCCTTCCTAGGACATTTAGCTAGTCTAGGCCTATGGTGCTTGGTTGGATGCTTGACATGCCCAGCAATTTTTTTTCTTTCTTTTTTTCTTTTCTTTTTTTCCTTTTTTTCTTTTTCCCCTTTTTCCCTTTTTCCCTTTTTCCTTTTTTTTTGCTTTTTCTTTTTTTTTCCCACCCTTTTCTATTTTTGTTCTTTTTTTAATTTTAATCTTTTTTTTTTTTGTTTTCAAAACAAAATTGTTGTGTTTAAATGCATTGTTGTTGTAATGCTTCTATTTCAAATATGTACTTAAATGTAGTTTATTGTAGTTTCTGCATCTATGTTATTAGATTTATTTAGTTGTCCTCCTTTGTAAATCAGTTTTTATAACTGAATAGGATAGACGTTAAATAAATAATAAATAAATACCGTAAATAAATAAATACAACATACCTAAGCAACTCACTGGTTAGGACATGAGTTTTTATTAATTTATCAAATTTACTGGACCGGTAGGCCTACTTACATTATAAAGTGAGTTCCTATGCAGGTATTTATGGTAGGAAACAAATTAAATCACTGTCAAAAACCGTAGGCCTAAATTAATATAGGCCTAATAAATAACTAGGAAAACTCTAAGTCCCATCGCGTTGTTGAGCCGAGCACCGGTACGTGCACACGACCCGAGTACGACATTCCCATAATGTTACATACCAATAAGTCTTTAAGGTTTGACCGATTTAGCTGAAAATTTGTAAAATAGGAGAGAATGTTGTAATTATTGACCATGCCAAATTTCATAACGATTGGAAAATTTGTATTTTTTTATTTTTTATTTTATTTTTTATTTTTTTATAACCAACGATCGGATTTGTTCAAAAACTATACAGCAACCCGCATAGGTGGTATGTACATGTGCAAAATTTCAGGTCGATCAGAGAAACGGTGTGACCTGTACCGAAGCAGTAACAGAAAAAAACAGCCATTCGAGCCATACGAGTCAAGAAGAGACGCTCGCTACGCTCGCTCAAACAAATTTGACGATCATTCATTGTTTTTAATGGGCCAAATTTAACAAGTAGGCCTACATGTATTAAGTTCCACCACAAATACCTGCCTCTTGATTCTCATAACTACATTTTATATATTTACATTTTTATTATGTTTCGGAAACTAAGTAGGTAGATAGGTAGGGCCACCTACTTTTCTTAATTTTTAATTTGTAATCATTATTTATTGTGAATTTCAGAACGCTAAGCTTAAAGGGCGGGGGGGGGGGGGCAAGGCTTCACCTGGCCTACCCGTTACGCAGTACGCACGCCTAAGAAGCCTAATGTATAGGCCTACAAGCAAAATAAATCTTTTTATATTTGACCGACTTTTGGTCTATTATCCAATTTTAATTTGACCGGTCAAAGTATCATCCCTAATAATATACTCACAACTTTATTCCTCAGATTCAACCCCCCAATAAATGACATCAATGACAGCAATGCACATGACCCAAATGATGAGAATGAGAAAGATCTATCTACAGAGAATATTGTGGAAGTGTTCGAGGCCAAGACTTCACGAGATAATTTTGTGGAAGAAGATGAGCCATTTTGTGTACTATCCAAGAATACAAAAACATTATAGTAATAACAATTATTACTCATATTTAACACATAATAGTTAGTCAAGTTAACAAGTATTAACTTTATTGGAAAAAAGTGCACCTATAAACTAAAATTACAGCATTGCCTTGCACCCTAACTTTTCAAAAGGGACTGTGTGTTAAATATTATAAACCAGTGTTATAATAAAAAAGTGGGCATTGTCCTCTTTTTGTACAACAACTATTGAACAAATTTATATTTATTTAATTGAATTACCCAATTTGGTTGAATTAATTGGATAATACGTGGATGACAATCTTAAGATTGGATATTATGTAGATACCATCTAGACACTATTTGGATTACATTCTTTTGGGTGGATATTATGTGGATATTAACTAAATACTATTTGGATGACAACATTTTGGGTAGGGCCTATCCATATATCCATATAACAACCACCCAAAATTTTGTCATCCAAATAGTATTTAGTTAATATCCACATAATATCCATAATAAATGTGGATACCATCTAGACACTTTTGAATGTTATTCTTTTGGGGTGGATATTATGTGGATATTAACTAAATATCATTCGGATGGCAAATTTTGGGTGGATATTATGTGGATATCATCTAAATACTATTGGATGGCAAAATTTTGGGCGGATGTTATATGGATATCATCTGGATAATATTTGGATGGCATTATTTTTAGTGGATACAATGTGGATCCCATCTGCACACTATTTGGATGCATTTCTTTTGGGGTGGATATTAACTAAATATCATTTGGATGGTATTATTTTGGGTGGATATTATGTGGATATCAATTAAATATTGGACAGCAAAATTTTGGTTGCTATTTTATGGATGTCAACTGGATAATATTTGGATGACATTCTTTCAAGTGGATATTATGTAGATACCATCTTGACACTATTTGGATGTAATTCTTTTGGGGTGGATATTATGTGGATATTAACTAAGTATCATTTGGATGGGCCATAATTTTGGGTGGATTTTATGTGGATATCAACTAAATACTATTTGGATGGCAAAATTTTGGGTGGATGTTATATGGATATCATGGATATCATTAAATACTATTTGGACAGAACATTTTTGGTTGCTTTTTATGGATGTCAACTGGATAATATTTGGATGACATTCCTTCAAGTGGATATTATGTAGATACCATCTAGATACTATTTGGATGTAATTCTTTTGGGGTGGACTATTTTGTGAATCTTAACTAAGTATCATTTGTATGGGCCATAATTTTGGGTGGATATTATGTGGATATCAACTAAATACTATTTGGATGGCAAAATTTTGGGTTGCTGTTAAATGGATATTTCTGGATAATATTTGGATGGCAATTATTTTAAGTGGATATAATGTGGATACCATCTAGACACTATGGATGTAATTCTTTTTGGGTGAATATTATGTGGATATGAACTAAATACTATTTGGACAGCAAATTTTTTGGTGGTTGTTATATGGATATCAATGGGAATAATATTTGGATGACAATTCCTTCAAGTGGATATTATGTAGATACCATCTAGATACTATTTGGATGAAATTCTTTTGGGGTGGATATTATGTGAATATTAACAAAGTATCATTTGGATGGGCCATAATTTTGGGTGGATATTTAGTGGCATGATTTTAGATTTGAACCCGGCAAAATTAGAGAAAGCTGATTTTTTCAGATCATTCAGAATGTTGTTTTTATGAAACATACTTCGGGTCTGCCAAAATCCGCCTTGTGCGTTAGCGGCCATCTTGGAAAATGGCGGTGATTACAGTTTTTCACTAAAACTCAATTTGGGACGCTGTATACAACTTACAATTAAATGAAACACGTCTATTTAAAGCTAACTGTATGGACAATTGATATACATAGCAAATTTAGTGTTATATATTATACTGGAGCCATAATAGGTATGAATCCGATCGAGATTATAATATATTTACAAAATTAATTGTATTTTGATGTTTTGTGGCTAAAATAGTTACATTTTTCATATTTATCTTCCTATAAAACATGACGTACATATTGTGCTGAGTGTACCTGAAAAATTGTACTTTTGTACGTTAAAAAGTGACTGACATATGAATTATTGTGTCCGTGCGTGACGCGGCGGCTGCCGCCTCTGACGTTGTGGAGCTCGCGCGCAGCATGGCTTACTAGACTGTAGTGAGTGACTCACAATTAAATGAAACACATCAATTTAAAGGTAACGTTATGGACATTTATAAAAATTAGTAGTTATAGCCTTTTTTGCATTTTTGAATTGCAACAAAGAATATTATTACCTATTAAAGAGGTATGAATCCGATGGATATTATAATATAATATAATATAGAATTAACTGTGTGATGATGTTTTGCTGCTAAAATAGAAACATGTTTCATATTCATCTTTATATAAAACGTGACGTACAAACTGTACAGAATATACTAATAATAAAATATATGAGTGCATATTAATCAAATGATAACACAAAAGTAGCGACATTAATGTGCACAAATGTGCTGAGAGATCTCCTACTGAATGTGATAAGTTTATTCAAAATAAACTTATTTTCACAATGATTAGTTCAGCTGACTCTTCGTTGGGTTCAAATTCTTTGTCACACGGTTCTCCAGCATTAGCACAGTTTATACATTATATTCATCTGCTTTGTTGACACTTTTCTGAACAATTCAGTCCACCACGACGACATCCACATTTTCCAATACAGTCAATTTTACACGAGCACGAGATCCAGGACAAAAGATGATGTCGTGCAGGATGTTTGATGTTTCTTAGGTTTAAGGGCGCGTCAACGGTTAGGTCATATTGCGCCGACTGTGTTAATGTAGTTTATTAGTTTGTTTTATAATTTCCAAAGGGGCGGAACGTAAGGGGTGACGTGGGGATACGCGGGGTGGACAGGCTTGTACTGGTCAGAACCACCCACAAGCAAGGGGAGAGCATGGGAGTAGTTTTTAATGTTGGAATTATCCGGAGTGTTTATTAACGAGTGTCCATCCCCAATGTAGGCAGTAGCTCATGTCCCAGCCTCATGCCAAACCAAGTCAAACTTGGCTCCAACAATTTGGCTTTTAACTCCATATAGATCCATATATCCATCTATATACTTCTATACATCCTCTGGTGACACTTGGATTAAGAGGAATCTTTTGTGGAGACTCTAAGCCTCTCCTACGTCCCACTGTTTAGAAGCACAGTTACCATGTCGACTTGTGTGAGAAAATGTGCTCGCAAAGCACGTGCATGTGCATGACCATGTAACATGTGGCATAACACACACAACAACACACAACAAGTGCGCACTTTCACAACACAAAACCACAACAACAGTCACTTTGGTATAAATTCTACTCAAAAGTTCATCGAGTCCACTCCCTGCCATAATGTAGCCAACTGCTCCTAAGTACGAGTACGACATCAATAGATAAAATTATCCAAGTCGTACAACTACTGACGACAACATTCATTTCCTGAGGCAGCCACTAAATCTGTCCCCGTAATAAGCAACTATTGGTCAAATGTTTTTGTCCTATGGTATACCTTTAAAGGCACTTTGCCGATCTCTTCTTTGACTGGGACAGAAGGAGGATCTAAGATACGAGGAATGTAGTAGTCCATGTTTACATTCTCCCCAGGTGTTAATACACTTGATAGTTTCCATACAACGAAATGTTCCATGACAATTCAACGTGCGAATATTAATGTCAGCTTTGTCACACAAAGTTTGCACAAATGCGTCTGAGTCTACATTTAGTGCACCACGTTGAAGAGCAGAGAATTCGAATCTGCCAATTTTTTTATGATAGAGGCACATAATTCTATGTTGGATACCATATCAATAAGGTGTTTCGAACCTAACTTTTGACGTAAATAGACAGCAAGTCCAACTTAAATGGAAGATAAAATAAAAGGAGGTCTCGTTGCAGATATAATTGCATGCTCCATGGCGATACTTTTACGATTTTTTGTATCTGTAGTAATTCCCCCCCCCCCCCCTCCCAACCCCTTAATTATACCGTCCATAAGAGACTGAAGAGAAGGAGGTACAATACCAATGGTAGTGCCATTCTCAAGTCTCATATTCAAATTAACATATATTTGTTACTGAATATCCCTTATGTACAAATGGCTGTGACAGCTTCTACAATCCGTAAGCGTTCGTCATGTACATAGTTCTTTCTACTAGATTACCAATTGTTATGATAAATTTTATTGCATGTATCGTAAAGACATATAATGATACTATTTCCTGGCAATTCTGTCACTGCAATATTGTCTTGAAAAGGCGCAATTAGTTCCCTTTATAGATGTTTGACAAGGTACAAATTCGTACTTTCACAAAATTCACACAATTTACTTCATATTTCTGACAAAGAGAACTTTAATATAAGATTATCAGGCATGAAATTGCAGAGCGATTGAAAAGCCTACGCTGTACCAGGGTCAGCACACCTGCGAGGAACATTATTGTTTTCATCTTTAGAACATTGTAAATATCATTGCTAATGATTGCGATCTTCTTCAGCTACAAAGTCAATAACACTAATCACTCTTACTAAAACTATAAAACCTCACTCAACATTACATTCGGCTACGAGCCTATGGTGTATTTCTTTAGTTTAGTTGACACAATGTGTATGATGTTCCTGTGATCTTCAGAATGGTTTTTCATGACTATCACTAGCAGTCTAGCCACAGAACAGACAGTTAACTTTAAAATCGTATTCGCGAAGACTTGGTCGAAGTCGTTGAGAGCAATCATCACGGGCTGTACAAATGACTGAATTTTGCAGTGTATATAAACGAAATTTAATAGTAATTGTAACATATAGTGCTTTCAAATACTTGGGCCCATCACTGAGACAACATTGAATGTATAACACAATGTGAGTGCATACTAACAGCAAAAAAGTGGCAACATTCAGACTTGATAATATTAGACGTAAATAAATAAGTATGTAAAATCATCATCAGATACACTTCACAAGACACAGACTTATAGTTTTGTTGTTGTAAATGTAACTAAGGCCTGGCTGGAAATACAAAATAGTGGTTGTTACGTACATGAATCACATGAGTCACTACAGTAGTAAGCCATGCTGCGCGCCGAGCTCCACATGCATCGTCAGAGGCGGCAGCCGCCGCGTCACACGCTCGTGCACAATAATTCGTATGTAAGTCATTTTTTAACGTACGTAAATACAATTTTGCAGGTGTACTCAGCACAATATGTACGTTATGTTTTATAGGAAAATAAATATGGAAAATGTAACTATTTTAGCCACAAAACAGTAAAATACAATTAATTTCGAAAATATATTATAATCTCGATCGGATTCATACCTATTATGGCTTCAGTATAATATATAACATTAAACTTGCTATGTATATCAATTGTCCATAAAGTTAGCTTTAAATAGACGTGTTTCATTTAATTGTAAGTTGTATACAGCGTTCACAAATTGAGTTTTAGTGAAAAACTGTAATCGCCGCCATTTTCCAAGATGGCCGCTAACGCACAAGGCGGATTTTGGCGGACCCGAAGTATGTTTCATAAAACAATATTCTTGAATGATCCTGAAAAAATCAGCTTTCTCCTAATTTTGTCCGGGTCGGTATAGGAAATTGGGTTAAAATCATGCCACTAATTCTGTGGATATTAACAAAATATCATTTGGATGGCATAATTTTGGGTGGATATTATGTGGATATCAACTAAATACTATTTGGATGGCAAAATTTTGGGTTGCTGTTAAATGGATATTATCTGGATAATATTTGGATGGCATTATTTTAAGTGGATATAATGTGGATACCATCTAGACACTAATGGGTGTAATTCTTTTTGGGTGGATATTATGTGGATATGAACTAAATACTATTTGGACAGCAAATTTTTGGTGGTTGTTATATGGATATCAATGGGATAATATTTGGATGACAATTCTTTTAAGTGGATATTATGTGGATACCATCTAGACACTATTTGGATGAAATTCTTGTGGGGTGGATATTATATGGATATCAACTTTATACTATTTGGATGACACTTTTTTGGGATGGGTATCATATTGATACTAACTAGATATTATTCGGATTGCATCATTTTGGGTGGAAACTATATGGATAATATTTGGATGCATTCTTTCGGAAGTGGATACAATTTGGATTTCAATTGGATAATATTTGGATGGCTTTTTTTTAGGGCAGGGTGGATATTTTTGGAAAGTAATTGGATACCATTTGGATGTCATTATTTAGGGTGGATATTACATGGATAGAGACTGGATACTATTTGGAAGCAATATTATAGTTGATATTAAATGGATATCAACAGGATGCATATGGCTGGTAATTTTAATTTTTGGTGTCCATTTCATATCCATTGCGGTATCAATAAAGTAAGATTTTGACACATCTAATACCTTATGGAAACATCAAAGGATACTACTTCGATACCAAGTTTGGATACTAATTGGATATCATTTGGATATCAAATATTTTTACATGGGGGGGCTCAGATGTTCATTGGCTCGATTTACGTGCCAAAATAGATTTTTTTGTTTTAAATGATAGAAACCATCCACCCAAACATGATCTATGTGTTCTTTAATTTTTTACGCAGCCATCTTGGATAAAATGGACGCCATAGTACATTTCAGAAAAACGATTAGAACGCATTCAATTATCATGTTTAAATAAAAAAAAAAATATTTTTTACTTGTGTGGTCATTTTGGCTAATTAAGGCACCGAAACATTTTTTAGTATGCATGATAGATAGAAATATGATCGATAGATAAAAATACTTTAATACTTTACAAAATATTAAACATGGCTTAATTTATTTTCGTAATTAGTAAGTGTTGTTTTTTAGGGCACTCAACAGTAAAGTCAGTGCCCATGTCTAGTGTATAGGAATATTCCCCAAAAAAATTTATAAGTGTGGATTACCACCATGTATACTTTTTCCCAAGGGGAGGAACGTACGGGGAGACGTGGGGTGGACAGAACTTAAACATCCAATGCCTACAACGACGTAAGAATCTAGCTGGCCCCTCAACCGGTAAGGTTTTCTTGCGCCGCCGGTAATATTGAAAGATAGTAAACAGTTTTTTTGTGAGTGTGATATTTATATTGTTTTCGAAAAGTATATTCGAAAAGATACAACATATAGATTATAATATATGGATTATATGGATTAAGGGTGCGTCAACCTTAAGGTCAAAATGCGCCACTCTAGCTTAGGGGATGTGGGGATGAAAGTCTGATCAGAACCAGCCATGGGTACGGGGACAAAAGGGGGTTTCATGACGTTGTCGTCAGGGAAGTCGTTAAGGGGATGGGGAGGGTTCCTGACAAGTGACAACGACTGCCAGATCTCGTTTATAGTTCCAGGGAGTACTCCCCTAAATGATAGGGGACCTGCTGTTTGCGAGAATAACTTTTTCTCTATTCTCGACTACGATGCGACACGACTGCGACACGACTGCGACACGACTGCGACACGACTGCGACACGACTGCGACACGACTACGACACGACTGCGACACGACTACGACACGACTACGACACGACTACGACACGACTACGACACGACTACGACACGACTACGACACGACTACGACACGACTGCGACACGACTACGGTTAGCATAGTCACGCTTGGGGCCAAATTCTACCCCGGTCCCTGAAAAAAGGTGTGATATGTGAATATCTTGGAGGAAAATGATGACGAGGACAAAACCTGATGATTTTTATGTATTAAGGGTGCGTCAACCGTTAAGTCACAATTCGTTACTCTAGAAAGACTTATGCTGTTCAGAACCAGTCACGGGTAGGGGGAGGAACGGGATGTTCTCACGTCGTTGTCGTCATCGTCTTTGTCATCGTTCGTTGTGTCATTGTAGTCGTCGTCGGGGTGGTCGTCAAGGGATGGGGGTTAGGTCATAGATGTTCAGAATGGACGAACGGAGTCATTTAATCGGTCAGAGCTAAACAATATAAGCTCTGGTAAATCATTAGCCATTAATTAGTCAATTAATTCATCCTGTGTAAGCGATATTAGTTTTTTTGTATTATTTGGATTAAGGGCGCATCAACCGTTAGGTCATTATGCGCCACTCTAGCCTAGGGGATATGGGAAGGAGGGGCCCATGCTGATCGAACCCGCCACGGGTAAGGGGAGGAAAGGGGTAATTAATATTTCAACACATCATTTATGTAGCTACATTCACTAAACGTGCCTTCAAAATAGAAAGTGTGTTGCTGTCAGTTTAGAAACGACAAATATTCACCAAATGAGAATAACGATGTGAGAAACTAGGGCGCTTCAACCGGGTAGGTCATAATGCGCCGCTTATGATAATATTGTAAGTTTATAAATGTAATTTGTTCTTAGTTTGTTGTCCGTCCGTCCTTCTGTGCGTGTGCATATACTGATAAAAACGAACATGACCATCGAAGGAGAATCCAATGCTGGTCAGAAATCGCCCACGGGTAAACGGGGGGGGGAATTCTTCACGTCGCCCCCTACATATCAGCTGATGTTTGCGAGATGGTCTTAGTCTCTCTCCTCGCCTCTTACGACTAGCAGAGCCATGCTCTGGGCCACACTCTATCCCGGGCCCAGACACGGGGATATAGGAGCATCGCAATGTTATGAAGAGAAAGATGACGAAATTAGGATTTTTTTTACTATTTCGTGTTATTAATTTTCATCATTTTTTATAGTTAGTTATGGTTTGAGGTTTTTTTGTTGACATTTTATTTCTTTTCAAAGGATTAAATTTTCCTTAGTTCAACCCTCAGTGTAAAAGGAATATGGAACACAAGTCGAAATGTGCATCGGTTTTGAATTCGCTAAGTTGTGCAGTGAGATCTCTGCCTTACAAGGAGTTCAGGCACAAGAGATCAACGTGAGAAACTAGGGCGTTTCAAACTGGTGGGTTCTTATTGCGCCGCCTGTGATATTGTAAGTCAATTAATGGAATTTGATAGTTATTTTTACATTGTTTTCTAATCTTATTTTATTTGGTTTAGTTTAGATGTACTATTTAGATCCGTTAAGTCTCATCAACAATGCATTATCCACCGCCTGTTAAATACTGAACATTATTTTCCTACGCGGCTGCGCCGAATAACGCGTTTGTGGTTCACCGCTCAAGAAAATAGTGCGCAATTGTTTCATGTAACTTATCATTTAATTTGTCACCTACATATAGTTGGTATTTAAAGTCCCATTGCTGCTCAGAACAAGCCTCCTTAGGGGGGGGGGGGGGGTACTCACGCCGTGGTTGTCTTCGTCTTCGTCATCGTAAGTGTTGTCAAGGTCGTCGTCTTCTTAAGTTGAATTTAATTGGATTCAGGGCGCGTCAACCGTTCGGTCATAATGCTCCACCCTCCCTTTCTTCCTAGGGGATATGGGGAGGAGGGGTTCATGCTGGTCAGAACCAGCCACAGGGACACAGACATGGTCACTCAAGAATGTTTTATTCAGCGAGCTACACCCGAGAACGGAGGCTATCACGAAACCACCTCTGAGCGGCTCAGCAGCCAAATCAACGGAGAAGTGGTACCTGTACGATGCTATGTCTTAATGGATAAACATATCATACAAAGAAGGTGAATAGGTTTTCATAGCACCAAGAAATTATAAATTAATGTTTAACACATTCGCATATAAATGTTTTAAAGTCCTATCCGGCACCTCCACCAAACCAATGGTGGAGGTGCCGGGTCTCGGCGCGTATAAAGAGGATTTCGCGAACGCTAGGCACTGAACAAAAGTGTCAATATGCGTCTATCAATACTTAATTGGCAAATTTATTTTAAAAGTTCAGCTTTAACATTTGAGTGATCATGCAAGCAAGATATGATCGAACGATAAACTGCTTGCTCACATTACTTCTTAAATCATGTTCTAGCACTACATCAAACATGCCACGGCAAAGTACTCATGTGGCCCTGAAAACCATGTCGGGTAGGGTTATCTTTACACTCATTGACGGCGTGAGAATCTAGGGAGCTTCAACTGATTTGGTCATATTGCGCCACCTGTGACATTGAAAATTGATTAAATGATTTTTTGCTGTGTTCAACATTTATATAGTTTTCTTAGTTTATAAAAGAAAAGAAACTGATGGAGATGATTGTAGAACAATACCAGAGTGTAATAGTTTACCCGAGAGCATTGAGGAGGAAGAGGATTAAATACATTTAAAATGTTGTTTGGCAACATTAACATTACATGCAGTGGCGCGGCGAACCCTTCAATAGGGAAGCTGAGTAGCGTGCGCGGGAAAGACTCCGGGTCACACTTGGTCACGTGGCATAGGATAATAACCCGTCTTCGAACATTGCTCTACCGTATCCCCCGACTGAGATCAACATGAGGTATTTAAACCACATGACGAGCTCACTGCATGGATAGGATAATAACCGTACCGCATTGCTCTACCGTATCTCCCGACTGAGACCAACATGAGGTGTTTAAACCAACACGACGAGAACACTTAATATCTTCGCTACGTATTACAGACAATATATATCAACAACTATACCAGTTTAAATGAGAGCGAGTTTATAAGTACGTGAAATTTGCGATGTTGCCGCGCCGCTACGACACAATAGAGAGCGCGTCTCCACGCAGCAGAGTGAGATGCGAGTACTACGCATGCGCACGAAGGTATAAACTCACGGGTATACTACCCTATTACGCAAGAAGGCCCGATCCACAAAAAACATAGTTTTTAGTAAATTTATAATTAGTGAATTCATTTGCGCGGCAAAACAATTGTAATAATGAATTTTCTAAAATAAATGGAATTTATTTACAGGGATTATAATATGATTTTATTGACATCCAATTAATTACTGTAGTTAGGGGCTTTTGCTATGAAAAAATCACATCATTTGAAATAATTTACTTCCACCGTCTGTTATTTGCCTTACAATAGTAGGTTTAAAAGCCCAATCTACATGGCTGGCAAAAGTAAACATAGGGCCTTCTCCAAATGCTCATAATTTTGTAGTTAGGGCAAAGTACATGACAAAGAACACCTATTTATAGCGGAGTTAAGGATTTCTAGCTTGGCACATTAGATGGATAATGTTACTCCGTATCTAATGGTACGTCTTACTCAAAACAGACCAAAGGTATAGTTAGGGACTTTTTGCTTATGAGTGCAGTATAAGCAAAAGAGAACCTTGAACGACGACGTGAGAAACTAGGGCGCTTCAACCGTTTCGGTCATATTGCGCCGCCTGTCATATTGTACGTTAATGAAATGAGTTGATGGTGTGTTTGATGGTTCGTGATATTGTTTTCTAAGTTTATAAAATATGGAATTAAATTTTTTTGTTATGATTACTCTAGCCAAGGAGATATGGGGCGGATGGTCCCATGCTGGTCAGAACCAGCCACGGGAAGGGGGAGGAACGGGGGTTGTACGTTGTGATTTGAAAAACGCATTCGGTTCAAAACGAACGTTTTGGGCGTCACGTGACCCTCCAAAGTTACTCTAGCTGGGCGTATTCTGATTGGTTGGGGCTGTTTTAAATTCACCAAGCTTCGACTCAACACACAATATTAGTCCCACAACCTTTGAGTTTAGAACCTTTTGATTTCAAAACTTGCATTTGTCTCAACTCACCGACTTGAGGTAAGATAAGTTTACATTTTGACGGTGGATTGTGGCTGTAAACCCATTTCAAAAAACTTGGGTCCCTTGGCGTTTCAACCGGTTAGGTCACATTGCGACGCCTGTGATTTTGTTAATAAATAAAATTTGTTGTGCGTTTGATAATGATGATGTTTTCTAACTTAAAAAAAAATTATAGAGATCAATGCGATAGCAAATGAAAAGTTTTTTTAATGACAACTGGAATGAGTTTGTTGCGAGTTTAATTTGGCTGAACAAATCAATCCGAATTAGAAATAATTTAAGTTAGCCGCAGTTATCATAATATAGGCTACGATCACATCACATCAGCTTCTTCAAACGATTATATTTGTTTCATGATTCGACTCGAAGCAAAAAGTTATATATATATAGAGACAAACAACCCAGACACTGCACGAGGTGGCGTACCAAGGTGCACTTATCCCCCTACTCCTCCCCTCCTCCGCCGCACCCCCGACAAACTTTTGTGATAAGACTCGCTAGAAATAACCGACTTTATTCTTTTATTTTATTTTATTTTTTTATCGTTCATCCGATTCAGTTCAAAGGACGACCTAGATAGCACAAAGACGTAAGAAACTAGGGCGCTACAACCGGTTAGGTTATATTGCACCGCCTGTGATAATATTTATTAGTTATTTGAGTATATTGGGTGTTTAATGATCATAGTTGTAGTAAAAACCGAAAAAAATATTTAAGTGGAATGAAAATGAAGTATGTTTGATGTGAATTTAATAAAGGGCGCGTCAACTGTTATATCAAAATGCGCCACTTTAGCCTAGTGGATGCGGGGAGTGAAAACGTGAAAACCCCTGCTGGTCAGAACCAGCCACGGGAAAGAGAGGGAAGGGGGGGGGGGGGTTCCCACGTCGTGATCGCAATCGTACTACCACCCTCCTCTCTACGTGAGAGTCTCTTCTCTACGTGAGAGTCTCTCTCGACGTGAGAGTCGAGAGGTAGGACGATGAATTTTATTAGTAAGTGTGGACATCACACTATGCAATTTGTTATTTTGCACCATATCCCAGGATGCTTGTCGAAAATTCAACAATCTGGAACAATCTGGAAGCGTGTTCATTTCCCTCTATGCCCACGTGTCCAGGTATCCAGCAAAACTCTATTATAGAACATAAGAGTTTAGTTTTTCTAGATAGAACTGGATGTTTTGACCAAAATATGATGACTTGAATACATGAGTTTCTTGGCTTGAAGAGAAATCAGGTATCTGGAGCCATTATCACGACCACTTGTGAAACTAGGGCGCTTTAACCGGGTAGGTAATATTGCGCCGCCTGTGATATTGTAAGTTAATGAAATTAGTTTATGGTGTGTTTGATGATTATATTGTTTTCTTAGTTTACAAGAGAAAAACAAATGGTTCATACGATCGTTATAGAAAATGAAACATTATATTTTTTAATGTATATTTAATTTAAAAATGTGTGATTTAAATTGTGTTTAATAAATTTACTTTGAATGAGAAATTAAGAAATGTCGTTATATACTTTTTTGATGTACTGCAGGTTGTTCAAATGAAGATATGGGCTTTGGAATTTATTGTGTATAGTATTAAAACAGATGTGGTGAGTGTTAGTGGGTCTTCTTGGTGGCGTGACTGTCAGGGAAGCAAAGTCTTACTTCAAGCCTGTTCATACCCTGGACACGATTCCAACCGCGGGCGACTTCAGGATGAACAATTATTAGCCTTGTTATATTTGCTATATTTTGTTTTTTCATGTTGTTATATTCTTTAATAATCAGTTTAGATTTAATAATTCGTAATGGGCTTTATGATAATATTTTGTTTTGTTTTGTTTATTTATAAATCACAAACATTTGCCCTTATTTTCATTTGATTAAAACACAGCACAAAATGTATGATATAAACTTTACAAATTGACACAGCACACCAATGTTCAATCTCATAGTGTTGTCGTTCCTACTAGAAATTTAAGGCATTGAATTGTGTCACAAGGGAGTTTTCAATAAGTATTTTGTCAGAAAAGACACTAAAGGTGTTAAACAGTGAATCAGCTGGTGAATAATTTTTATTACCTAACGACTTTATTATTGCATTATTGATAATCAAGACGACGAGTCGTGATATATGAGGGTGCAGGACAATTACTAAAACCCATGGCGCATGCGGGACACGAACCCGCGTCCTCGTAGTGTCACCACTTCGAAGTGATACCAAGGGCATTACCCCGCGTGAGAAACTAGGGCGCTTCAACAGAGTGGGTCATATTAAGCCGCATATGATATTGTTTAGTGAATACATTGAACGAGTTTGTTGTTTGTTGATGATTGATAAGATTATATTGTTTTCTAAGATTCTTGCAGAAAGTGATTGAATCATAGAATTATTTTCATAAACGGTGCATCAACAATTTGGTCATAATGCACCACTTTGAAGAAGAACAATGATACTGACGACGATGTGAGATATTGCGCCGCCTGTGTTAATGTAAGTTTATGAGTTTTCGTTGTGTTGGATGATTATTTTTTTTCTTAGCTAATATTAAAAAGGTTAATTGTAAAGTATTTTTTATTGTTTTTATAGTAAAAGTGTTTGTTGAGCAAGAAATGTGTATAAATAAATTATTTTAAATGATAAATTTAGATAGTTTGTCGCCGTTATCGCATGATTGAAGACTATGTTGTTTGATGTTTATTAGGTTTAAGGGCGCGTCAACCGTTAGGTCATATTGAGCCTCCAGTGATAATGTAGTTTATTAGTTAGTTTATAACTATAACTTTCCAAAGGGGAGAAACGTAAGGGTGACGTGGGAAGACGCGAGGTGGACAGGCTTGTGCTGGTCAGAACCAGCCACAAACAAATGTTTTTTTTTGTTTTTTTTTTTGTTTATTTGGATTAAGGACGCGTCAACCGTTAAATCATAATGCACCACTCTAACCTAGGGGGGGAAGAGGAGGGGCACATGCTGGTCAGAACCAGCCACGGTTAAGGGGAGGAAAGGGGGGTTCTCACGTCGCGGTCGTCATTGTCTTGTTCATCGTTTGTGGAATCATTGTCGTCATCGTCGTCGAGGGTTCGTCAAGGGTAGGAGAGGGAGCAGAGTCCCCGATGACGATTGCCAGAGCTCGACTCTATTTTCGGGGAGTAAAATACTACCCTTAATACTAGCTGATGTTTGCGAGGTGGACTTTTTCTCTTGAATCGCCTTTTACGATTAGCAGAGCCATGCTCTGTCTCTTCCGTCTGTCATTTGTTAATAGCAGCGTCACTGCACATCGATAATCTACTGACCGTATTTAGATTGCAGTGCTTTTAGTAGTTTCACATTTGAGCCACCAACAGCGCGCAGAACGTTACATTCCGTTTTTACTTGGGAGAAGGCGGACCTCCCCAACGGGGAAACTTCTTTATGGACTCTGCTTCAACCGAGGTCATATTGCACCGCCTGTGTGTTTGAAACGCCTAATTATCTACCGCCCCGTCGGCGAGCGCCCGATGCCGGAAGTAGCTGTTGTTTCGACCAATCAGTATAAGCGGCGCTCGTAGACGCTTCGAAGCGCTGACGGGGGAGCCATACGGGGGAATTAGTTCGGTGACTGAGTGGCAAGACTCTAGTAACGAATGTTTCAATGTAATTTTTATTTAAAAACTATGCTGGCTAGACCCAACCACAGACCAATCGTGAGACTAGACACTTCAAAAATAAGTTCTCACATTTACAGAGTATGGTTTGCCTATTTGGATGAAGGGTGCATCAACCGTTAAGTCATAAGCCATAATAAGTAATGTAGTATAATTGTATAAATGTGTTGAAGCATTTATATATTAAAACTATGTAAACGTTTGCTCTATTGTATCTAATGTTCTCTGGAATGTAAATTCTGTATTAGATAAATAAAGAATAATAATACTCACCGCTATATCCTAGGGGATATGGGGAGGAAAATCCCATGCTGGTCTGAACCAGCGACGGGTAAGGGGAGGAAATGGGTATTTCTCACGTCGCAATCGTCATTGCCTTTGTCATCGTTTGTGTTGTCATGGTCGTGATCGTCGGGGAGGTCGTCAATGGAAAGGAGAAGGGTCACCGACGACGAATGCCAGAGCTCGCCTCTGTTTTCGGAGAGTAATATACTCCCCTCTTTCTAGCTGAGAGATGGACTTTATCTCTTTCTTCGCCTTACGACTAGCAGGGCCATGCTTTGGGTCTGATTCTACCCCTGGCCCAGACGGGGTTTATTAAATTTAACCAAGACCTAGGCGCATGTATTGTATACCTATAACGCGAGACTCAATGCCGACATTCCAGTTCACATCATGGCATTCACTATTAGGCCTACCTATAGTCCAAGTTCAAGATTGAATTTGTTTTTAGTTTATTTGGATGAAGGGCGTGTCAAACGTAAGGTCTTAATGTACCTTTAGTCAAGTGGGTACATGGAGGTTAATCTCATGCTGGTCAGAACCAGTCATGGGTGGAAAGGGTGAGGAAGTCAAGGGTAGTGGATTTTCTTTCGTCGTTGGGGAGAGGAGGTCATTAGAGGTATGTAGAGGGGCCCCCCCGACGTCGACTTCCGTAGCTAGCCTCAAATTTGGGGGAGTACGCAGAAACCAAAGAGTTGAACCAACGTGTGGCAAAAGTTTATCTTTTGTAGTTTGCTAATTTCCAAATCTAAAAATGTTAGTACGACGACGTGAGAAACTAGAGCACTTAACCGGAGAGGTATAATTGCACTGCCTGCGACATCATTATAATGTGTTTTACTTTTTAATCAGGTAGAAAATGATAAAAAACGGTACTTGTAATTTTAAAATTATTTCATTTAAAAGTGAAAATGTTAGATAATTATTACTTATGTTATAACAAATAACTTGATATTTTTTTTTTTAGTTTGTCGACGTATTTTGTTTATTTTGTAAATTGTAAAAAATGTCGTTGATGTTAAAGGGGGCTAAAAACCCAAAAAAAAATTTTTTCCACGTGATCTATAGCACAATACTACACAAAAATGACCGTTCAAAAAATAATATCTTGTAATGTGATTAACACGTTTTTTTAAATTTTTTTTGATACAGAAATTTGTAAAAATTGGTGTTTTGGGAAATTTCTTAATCGGCGTTAACCTGCTTCTTTTTTGGTCCAAATAGATACTAGAGCATAGTACAATCTAAAATGCCCCTTTATAACATCGTGTCTTAAAACAGTGCCAAATATCCCCTCAGCACGCAAAAATATGCATTCCAAAATCAACCCAATCTTGGCAGCAAAATTTTGCCCAAAACTATTTGCCCAAATTACAAAACAAAATATAGAGAATTTACAGAAAAGGCTGTAGAGTACGTCAATAATGGCCAATATTTTTTTGGATCAAAATCCTCCAAGGTCACGGGGCATAAAGATCGACCAGGTTATTTCTTATGGGAGATTTTTGCCGATGGGACTTAGCTCCGAAAAATGTCATGTTGACAATTTTTGGGAGGTCATGGTGGCCCCAATAATTGTTCTGTTAATTGTTTAAATTTCTTTAGTAGTGAGCCTGAATGAAATATATTTTTTGAGTTTTGCGGTTAAATACCCCTTTAATGATTGCACATTTAAAATCATAGTGGCCCATAATAAACTGATACCACAATATTTCGAAGTGAGGTTCTCCTTGGGGATGTTCCACAATGTTCATTGGGAGAGTTTAACTCTGAGTGGGTGGGGGAGCAGATTTCTTCTACAGTCCAAGAGACAAATACCTTACACTTAGTTTTCTTCGGAAACATGGGCGCTTCAACTGGTTGGGTTCATATTGGCGCCGCCTGTGATATTCATAGTAACAAAATAAGTTGCTTATTTCTTTTATTGTTTTTTGTTTGCTTAGTTTATAGAAGATAACATAATGATAAAATGATGAAAACAGAAAAAAGTAAATTTATTTTCTTGATTGGAAACGACAAATATACGATATAACCCCAAATATTAATCGGCCATTGGAATTCCGGTCCTGTTGTTGTAAATTTAATCGCTATGATTCCATAAATAAATCAGACGCAAATACGGCCCCTACAACAAAATATATATTACTCTTATAAGAAACCTCTTGCCTTTGATGTTGCTGGTCGCAAGCTGCCCGCTCAGCTTATTAGGATTCAAGGGCGGCGTCAACCGTGAGGTCAAAATGTGCCACTACAACCTAGCCGATGGGGAAAGGGGAACCATCACCGTGCTGGACAGAACCAGTCACGGGCAGGGGGTTCAAGAGGAAGTCTCTCGCGTCGCTAGCCAGAGCTGGTCTCCATCTCTTTCCTCGTCAAAAGGATTAACAGAGCCATGCCCTGGGCAAAAGTTTGCCTGCAACTCGCCGAGTGGGGCTTCTGAATAACACTTAAACAAACTTGCAAGAAACTGTAGTGACTGCTTTAACAGTTAGGTCATAAAATGCTTAAAAAGCCTGGGGATTGTGGGGAGGAGGAGCCCCAAGCTGTCAGAACCAGTAGGCAGGGGAGGAAAGGGGGGTTCTCTCGTCGCAGTCTCATCGTCTTGGGTCTTTGGAAGGTCGTCATGGGGTTTCGGGGGGGGGGGGGGGGGCGACGACTACTCCCAGAGCCGCCTCTAGTTTCAGGGAATAATTTTCTAATTGCTAGCTGTTTGTTTGCGAGATGGACTTAACCTCCTTCCCAGGCATTTTTGATTAACGAGCCATGCTCTGGGCCAAATTTTTCCCGGGGATTTGGGGGGACATGCATGTGATGGACAGAACCAGCATTCGATCGTAGAGAGAGTGAGCTTGAAAGAACAAACGTCCAAACAAATAGAACTTAAAATAGGTATTTTTGGTTGGGCATCCATGAGTTACAAGTGAAAAGTAAATCACTCTCAAAATATCGAAGTCTGGCTTGCTGGGTATTGTCGGCAGATGAAGAATTAACAGCCCAGACAATGAACTGATGATTAAATCCAAGATTTCAACTTATCTGAAAGAAAAAGATTGCCCTACAAAACATCCTCCGAACCCTAGAGAACTTCTTCGTTCGTTATCAACATAAACTGTGTTTAATCTTCTTCCCAATTACAAAAAGAAATGTAATTTAGTCCAGAGAAATCAAACACGACTTTGTTGGTGTGAAATCCAATCAAGACAGAGAAAAACTGGCGTTGTTCTCAACAATGCCTTATCCACAGCCCTCTAAACATAAACCATTTTTTTTTCTACGCGGCTGTGGCGAATAACGCATTGTGGGCCCGCATAAGAAAATAGTGCGCAATATTTTAATATTATTAATTATAATAGATTAAAAACTTTTTTAAAATATATCCATAGTTGGAATTGGACCAACGAATTCTAAAATGACTTGGTGTTTTTTTTAAAAAGTATTTCTTCTCCCATTACTTGGGATTTTCCCCACAATCCGGTCCATGTGGCCCTCCTTTGGATTCGGAGCAAAAAAGCTCAGATAAAAAATCCTCCGTGCAGGGTCCACTAAATACTTATGCTAAGCTGCTGTAAGCTGGGTCTTCTCACCTGATGTAAACAAACCGCCATCTTAGTTCCCTCTGCGTGTGATTAAAAATAATTGGAGCGCTCCGAAAAACGCTCTGTAATATTATCCCTAGCCGAATGTGATATGTTTTTGTTTAGTTTTTACAAATCATGGACAGCAAAGATTGGGCATTGTGGATTATTATCAATATTATCATTTATATAAGGCCTACCTTTGTGTTTAGAATGCAGTTACAACTCCACGATAAAAGATTGTATGTGCATAAGCCTAGGCTAGGCCCTCGTCTTTGTGTGGTTTTTTTTATAGACAATGCCTAGACCTTGTAGAAGTCGTCGTAGGCCTGAGCTAGGTCTCGCGTTTTTTAGGCCTAGGGCTTGGCCCTAGAAAGATCAGATTCAAGTTCAAGTTTGCCTCATGAGATTTTGGTTTATAGGCCTACATGGTGCAAGTAGGCCTATGGCTGGACTCATCTTTATCTTACCAACCACATCATCAAATGCTAATAGGCATTATGCCTACGGTATCTGGACAGTTTGCCTCGGGTCCTAATATCCTTATGCAAATGAAAATTGACACATGAAGTTGAAAGATATGAAAATTATTTACATCATAATGTTACCTCCCAAAACATAAGAATCAAAGATTATACAGGGGGTAGCCTATTTATGTATTTATTGCATTCAAATGTACAACCGACTTTTGAAATTGACGTCCAGCTGCAGTCTGCTATTTGTTTACAAAATCTCTGTAAGGTCCATTGGATAATGTGTTCGTGCACTCAGTAGAAAACATTATCAAGCAGGCCTTGGACTTAGGGAACTAAGATGGCGCTTATGCATTGTGAAAGTACAAGCGAAGACCCACCTTACAGCAGCTGTTAGGTATCTAGTGGACCCTGCCTCCGTGCCTACATTATTATTGTTCTACGGTGTTTGGTACAAACAGAGTCGAAAAAGAAGTTTCAACGGGGAAACTTCGTTATCGACTCTGTTACTAGGCCCGCATCGTGAACGGTATTACAATCGCGTTGGTGGATGAGTGTTTTTATGAGTATACACAGCTCTCTTTCCTGTGCTTTTACTTTGGGTTTCCATGCCATTATTATTTGGAGACTAGTAGCAATTGGTGTCAAATCAGTTAACATAAAACAAGTTTGTGTCATATTTAAATTAAGTAAATAATGTAATTTTTGGTTTATTGGATTAAGGGCGCGTCAACCGTTAGGTCATAATGCACCACTCTAGCCTAGGGGATACATGGGGAGGAGGAGCCCATGTGGACAGAACCAGCCACGGGTAAGGTGATAAAGGGTGGTTCTCCACGTCGCGGTCGTCAACGTCTTCATCGTTCATTGTGTCATTGTCATCTTCGACGGGGAGGTCGTCAAGGGAAGGGGGAGGTGTCCCGACGACGATTGCCAGAGCTTGCCTCTAGTTTGGGGTGTAATATACTATTCTTCTTACTAGCTGATGATTGCGAGGTGGACTTTCTCTTGAATCATCTTTTACGATTAGCATAGCCATGCTCTTGGCCAATTCTACCCCGGCCAAAGACGTTAAATTCCTTGAACTAGTTTCAAATTAAAAAATGTGTATTATGATCTTTTTATACTGTAGCTAAACTCATTAAATTCACTTTATTTCGAGCTAAAATAAATGTATTGAAGACAGTGCCGCCTGGAAAAATGAAAGTATGCATGCGAAAGGTATAAACGTATAGGCCGACATGAACGACGACGACGTGAGAAAACTAGGGCGCCTTCAACCCGGTTAGGTCATATTGTGCCGCCTGTGAATGAAAGTTATTAATGAGAAGAGTAAATGCATGTATGTTTGATGATAAGATGTTTTCTACATGTATAAAAAAAAAATAAATTGATGATGAAGAAAGTAATAGCAAAATAAAAGTTATGTATGTAAATGAAAATAAAGAAAAAAAAGAAATGTGTAAGATGTGAATTAAATTTTTTTAAATAGATTACTATGGATGAGAAATTTAGAAAGTTTGTCGCCGTTATCATATGATAGAAGTTCATCATATGATTGGGAGAGATCAAATTGCGTGCGCAAGGCATCATATTTGGTACATTCTGCAAGCATATGATGCACGGTTAAAGGTACATCACATGTGTCACATATAGGAATAACCATTTCTCTGGTTAAGAGATATCCATGAGTTAGACGTGTGTGGCCTATACAAAGTCTAGACAATACCACCTCTTCTCTACGTGAGAGTCGAGACGTAGGTGTACGAATTTTATTAGTCAATGTGGGCATCACACTAGGCAATTTGTTGTTTTGCAACACATCCCAAGATGCTTGTCGCAAATCCAACAATCTTTGCTTGAATCCACTCTTGACATCTGGAACGGGAACTAGATTGAAATCAACGTCGCGACGCTGGGAAGCTTCCTTAGCAGCCCGATCAGCGTCTTCATTTCCCTCTATGCCCACGTGTCCAGGTATCCAGCAAAACTCTATTATATATCCCTTAGAGGTAAGTTTTTCTAAATAGAATTGGATGTCTTGTTCTAAATGATGACTAGAATACATGAGATTTATAGCTTGAAGTGAACTTTAAGCTATCTGAACACAAAAGGTATTCTCCACAACGACAACGTAGAATGTATTTAAGAGCTTCACGGATGGCATTTAACTCTGAAAGTGAAAACTTATTTGTTGGTTTATTTGAATTAAGGACGCGTCAACCGTTAGGTATAATGCCCCACTTTAGCCTAAGGGGGTGGGGAGGAGGGGGCCATGCTGGTCAAAACCAGCCACGGGTAAGGGGAGGAAGGGGGGTTTCTCACGTCGCGGTCGTCATCGTTTTTGTCATCGTTCGTTGTGTCATTGTCATCGTCTCCGGGGGGTCGTCGAGGGGAGGGGACAAGGTCCCCGGCGACGATTGCCAGAGCTCGTCTCTAGTTTCGGGGAGTAAGATACTCCGCTCTTTCTAGCTGATGTTTGCGAGGTAGACTTTTTCTCTTGAATCGCCTTTTACGATTAGCAGAGCCATGCTCTGGGCCAATTCTACCCCGGGCCCAGACGAAAGGCCCCTTACACAATAAATATCATAATATTCGGTTCATACGTGTTCTTGTATTTTACAGCGAGAACAAAACTCATAAGTTGATTTGGTATTATAAAATTAGAAGTTCTTTCTTCAAGTTTTATTGATATGTGCGCGTTACATTGAGTCATAATGAGATGGGGGAGGCCCACTTCATCAATCGCAATCCATACACTTAGACGACAACGTAAGAAACTAGGGCGCTTCAACCGGTGAGGTCATTTTGCGCCGCCTGTGATTTTAAAAGGAGATGAGATGAGTTAATTGTGTGTTTGGTGATTTGATTGCTTCTAAGTATATGTATATGTTTTGGTTTATTTTAATTAAAGACGCGTCAACCGTTAGGTCATAATGCACAAACTCTAGTCTAGAGGCTATGGGAAAATGGGCCTGTGCTGGTCAGAACCAGCCACAGGTAAGGTAGGAAGGGGGGTTTCTAAATCGCAGTCGTAATCGAATTTGTCATCGTTCGTTGTGTCTTTGTCATAGTCGCCGGAGCGGTCGTCAAGAAAAAGGGGAAGGTGTCCCGACGACTCTTGCCAGAGCTTGCCTCTAGTTTCGGGGAGAAGTATACTCGCCCTTCTTAATAGCTGATTTTTGCGAGGTGGACTTTTTCTCTTGAATCGCCTTTACGATTAGCAGAGCCATGCTCTGGACCAAATCTACCCCGGGCCTAGACGGGGCTGCTTCATTTTGGATTAGGGGGGCTTTAACAGTAAGGTCACAATGCATCACCCTAGCCTAGGGCGTATGGGGAGAAGGGGCCCATGCTGGTCAGAACCAACCACGGGTAAGGGAAGGAGTAGGTGAATCTCACGTCGCGGTGGTCATAGTCTTTTTAATCGTTCTTGTTGTCAAATTGTCGTCGTTTTCGCGGAGGTCGTCAAAGAATGGGGTACTGTTCCCCGACGACGCCGCCAGAGCTCGCCTCTAGTTTCGGGGTGTTATATATTCCCCTCTCACTAGCTGATGATTCGAGCTGGACTTATCTTTTGAATCGCCTTTTACGATTAGCAGATCGAGCCATGCACATCGTTAATTAGGCGGGCTTAGCTCGAACTCTTCAGATCTAGTTCAAATCTGAGTTCTCAGTACGGACGTGTTTATCAAGCAATTTAAGATCGCACCCGCTAGTTCCGGGTTTGCTCGTTTGAAAGGGGGCGTGGTCGGAGGCAACGACGACGAAGTGCGAAACTAGGGCGCTTCAACCGGTAAGGTCATATTGCGCCGCCTGTGATAATGAAAGTTGATGAGATAAGTTAATGCAGGTGTGTTTGATGATTAGATTGTTTTCTGAGTGTATTAATAAAAAAAATGATGATGATGATGATGATGATGATGATGATGATGATGATGATGATGATGATGATGATGATGATGAAAGTTACAGCAAAAAAAAGTTATGTTTGTCAATGAAGATAAATAAAGAAATGAGAACGATGTGAATTAAATTTATTACTTGATGAGAAATTTAGAAAGTTTGTCGCCGTTATCATATGATAGATGTTCGCGGGGTAATGGTGTTCCAGAAAGGCGAATCGAGCGGCACAACCGCAACCCTAGTCCTGATCAAAATGCAGACGACACCATCGATGGGCGACAGGGAGCTGCCCCCCAAGAGCAACAAGGTCAGCAGTTCAATGGTAATGATGCAAGTCGGTTGCAAAAGCTGTACCGGGTGAGTAAAAAACAAGCATTTGAGGAAATAATGCAAGGTTCTTCACCATTCTGTAGCGTAGACAAAAACAAGGTGGAAGATTACTTTAAAGACTCGTTCAATAATCCTGACTATAACTGGACAGCGCCCCCCAACATAATTCCAAATTTGCATTCGGAAACTACTGGAGATGAAGATATATCCCGCCCTATTCAGCAGGGGAGATAAAATCACGCCTCTTTAGCATGAAAGACTCAGCGCCTGGGCCAGATTTCATAAAATATAGTTTCTTGAAGAAAATAGATAGTGAATGCAACTTATTATGTGCGATCTTTAACATTTGCCTTAAGTCAAAATCGAATTCCACTGGCATGGAAAAAGTCAAGAACTGTGCTAATTTACAAGGGGAAAGGGTGGTAGGGATGACTTGTCCAATTGGCGACCTCTTACATTAGGATCAACTATGAGCAAACTATATGCAGGAATCCTGGGAGGAAGGCTATCGAACTGGGCATCTAGTAACAACATCATTTCACCAATGCAAAAAGGGTTCATGGAATTTGAGGGATGCCTAGAGCATAATTTTGTCCTGCAATCTATAATTGACAACGCCAGAAGGCACAATAAAGAGGTATATGCAGCTTGGCTTCATCTTTCAAATGCCTTTGGGTCAGTACCACACGAGTATATGAAGGAGGCACTAAGACAACTGGGCGTACCTGAAGACGTTCTAGAGATCATAGCTGACATGTACCATGGAAGTGTTACTAGAGTTAGAACAGGTCAAGGTTATACAAATGATATTGAGCTCAAAGCTGGAGTGAAACAAGGGTGCCCGCTAAGCCCAATTCTGTTTAATCTAGCTATTGAGCCAATCATTAGAGCGATTACCAACTTAAGTGATAGTTGTGGGGCTGAAATTCATAGTCGATCGATTTCCATACTGGCCTATGCCGATGACTTTGTTTTAGCAGCTAAGACTGAATTGGCTCTACGACGTCTTTTGAGAGTGGCTGGGGGTGCAGCCAAGTGGGCAGGACTGACATTTAACCCAAAGAAGTGTGCTTCGCTTAGCATTGACTGCAGAAAAACACGAGATACGCTTCCAACTGTATTCCTCATACAAGGTACTCCAATGAAAGCATTGAACGATGGGAGGCGTACCAGCATCTGGGCGTTCCTACTGGATTCAGAGTCCAACAAACGCCAGTAGCTGAACTGGAGAGAATGTGTGAAGATCTACACAAGATTGATGTTTCTCCGTTAGCACCCTGGCAGAAGTTAGATGCCGTAAGGACTTTTCTCCTCCCACGGCTTGAGTTTATAATGCGTGGGGGAGGGATGAGAAAGACTGCCTTTTATAAATTTGACCGCAAAATGAAGGCGGCCGCGAAACGGTGGCTGTCCCCCTCCCTCGACGTGCCAGCGCAGAGGTGGTGTACATGCCCATGGCAGAGGGGGGGCAGGCCTGTTACCAACTAATGACTCTGTAGATGTGCTGGCGGTAGCCCATCCGTTTCGGCTTCTTACGGCCAGCGATCCACTTTGTAAGGATATTGCGTGGTCCTCACTAAAGGAGGTAGTTAGGAAACGTATTGGTAGAGAACCAACGGTCCACGACTGTTGCCAGTTCCTTTCGGGAAGCATGGTTGGTGATCTGGGAGGTAGAAGTAATGACTTCAGTTCCATTTGGACTAGAGCACGTAATGCTACAAGGAGGCTACAAACACGCATTGGGTGTCAGTGGGGGTACAGTGAGGCAAGAGGTGAGATAGCCATTACAATAAGTATGCCAAATCGGACACCCGATAGGCATACTATACCGCCAAAGGCTCGCGGCTATTTGGCTAACCAACTAAGAAATGGTCTCCGTCACAACTATAAAGAAAGACTTCTTCGAAAGCCAGACCAGGGAAAGGTGTATAGACATTCTAGTAAATCTCAGGCTAGTAACCATTTCATGTCAACTGGGCGATTTACACGGTTCTGTGACTGGCGGTTTGTTACAAAGGCGCGATTAGATACAGTGGGGCTAAATGGTACTCGGAGGTACGGAAATGCTACTACTCACTGTCGCCGGTGTGACTATGGGCACGAAACTTTACCACATGTTTTGAACTCGTGTCGATATCATACTGCTGCATGGACAGAGAGACATAATGCTGTGTTGAACAGATTAGTTAAGGCTATTCCGAGGAATCAGGCAAACACAATCCGAGTTAATCAGAAGATTCCAAATTGCGATCTGAGGGAAAGACCCGATCTAGTTATTACGAATATCATAACAAAGAAAGCTTGTATAGTGGACGTTACTGTACCCGCCGAGAACCACGACGACGCCTTGTTAGCTGCTCGAGATTACAAGATCAGGATGTTTGAGTGTATATTTGTGCATAGTTTCAAGACCAGATGTTGTAAAGAGCCATTTTAAATTGGTACGATAATATTGTCTCTATGTGGAACA
The DNA here is from genome assembly GCA_024449915.1 of Sweltsa coloradensis. NCBI lineage: Eukaryota > Metazoa > Arthropoda > Insecta > Plecoptera > Chloroperlidae > Sweltsa > Sweltsa coloradensis. The sequence goes on along the minus strand of JAMZAV010001930.1, from coordinate 37,550 downwards.
AAAAAGAAGCAGGTAAAAGCCGATTAAAACTGTGAGAAGATGGTCCAGGGTTCGATGCCCGCTATAGGCAGAAGTTTTTTAACTTGTGATAAGGACTTAAGTCCATCTTCTATTAGTCGGTGACTTTGGAGCCGTACTAGCAACGAGGCACATAGTTCATTCTTAGGTTAGTTTGAATCAACCTTTGCCGCTTTCGTTTACCTCGCCAGAGTAACCCGTCCGGTCAGTTATGTCACGTGATTTTACGTCACCAGGTTAGCATTTTCAACCCAAGTAAACGAAAGCGACTCGGAGGTGGGTTTGTTTGCAAATGGATGCCGTGACAGCAAGAGCTAAACGTACATATGTAAACAACGTTATTAACATTTACCATGTTAATGTTGATTGTTAAAATGGCAGCACAAGGCCTAGGCCTACTCAATAACAATGTTTTGCGCCAAAATATCCACGTATCACCCATAGCAACTTATAAACACCACCTATCGAATTCACATCGTTTCGTATTTTCCGCCATAACCTGAACTAACCCTGCTCCCGAGGCAGGTCACTTTTTTGGTGATCGGGTTGTAAAACCGGGTTACTCTGGCATAGTTGCCGAACGAACCTGAGTAACCTGCTACTGACCGGGTTTACTTTCCGGACCAACAGGTTGCTCTGGCGAGGTAAACGAAAGCGGCTCTTGTTGATTCTGGCACTGTCCGCGGGTTGGGCGTTGGTCGCTCGTCGGTGGTGTCGGAGCCTACAGGGTTGGTCGGATTAAGATTTAATAACCCCCAAACAATTTTACTCTGTGACTGAGTGGGTATAGACTCTAAACGAAAGTATTTTTGTATTTCTTATATTTTGGGAACTATGCTGGCTAGACCCAGCCACAGACCATCGGGGGATTGTTACACTCTAGTGGAGAAATGGTATTCTCATTGAATGACTATTGTTTGTTTATCAAGTTCAAAAGCACGTTTAAGAACTTTTCTTTAAATATTTGGCTTGGCGCTCGTCAACAGGCGAAATGATCTTAGTTATTTTCAATGCGAAACTAGGGAGAAAAAATGAAATGCATGGCTCAACTTCTATATTTTACAGCATTTACAGCCGAAGACTTTTGAAGGAGAGCTTGGCTGCCATTTATTTTTTTAGAAAATTTTGTATTTGTGGGGGATATTACATCTGTTGTGAAGCAGACTGGAGCCCTGCACGACGCCCTATAAACAGCTTCCAAAGTCGAGAGAGAATCAGCTACGGGTAGGGTTTTGTTTTGTTCATTTGTATTAAGGGTGCGTCATCCCGTTAGGTCTTAATGCGCCACTCTAGCCTAGGGTATATGGGGGGAAGGGGCCCGTGCTGGTCAGAACCCGCCACGGGTAGGGGGGTGAATGTGGAGGTTCTCACGTCGCGCGCGGATTGGTGGGACATGCATGTGATGGACAGAACCAGCATTCGATGGCAGGGAGAGTGGGCTTGAAAAGATCAAACGTCCAAACGAAACGAACTAGGCCAAAAATAGGTATTTGAGCGTTGACATCCATGAGTTGCAACAGAAAAGTAAAACAATTTCGCAATATCCAAGCCTGAGCTTTCAACAACCGATAACGATGCTGATAAAACACCGAAGCTTAAGGAGGAGATTACCCTCACTCAGCTTTAAAATAGAATAGCGACTTGATTTAGGAAGTTTTCGTGCATGGACATTCCCAATCCAAGTGCGGCTGCAATTGGACAAGTCACACAACACGAATCTTTGAGAGCAGAAGCCGAGAAACAAACTCCTGTTGTTTGTGATGTTAATCCGAGCAACACAGAACAGATTCTTTATGTTCTTGTGAATGGGAACCATGTTGAAGCCTGAATGAACGAACGCAGAAATCTTGCCTTCAACATCAACCTGCCCTCTAGATTAACTTCATCCACATTCGAGCAAAAAGCACATTTAAGTCCCGGGGAGCAACAGTTGTTTCTAGGCCGTGTCCAATAGCAAGGCAGCTCCAGAGCCACTTGCGCCAGCCAGAAAATAAGCTATAGAAATAAAAGACGACGACGGGAGAAACTAGGGCGCTTCAACCGGTTAGGTCATATTACGCCGCCTGTGAAAATGATAGTTGATAAGATGAGTTAATGATGTGTTTGATGATTAGATTGTTTTCTAAGTGTAAATAATAAAATTATGATAATAGTAAAAGCAAAAACAAAAGTTTATGTGAATGAAAAATAAATAAATTATAGACGTGTGTATGATGTGAATTAAATTTTGTTAGAAAGATTACTTTTGATGAGAATAGTGTCGTCCTTTTCATGTGATAGAAGTTCTTCATATGTGCATATGATTAAAATATGATAAAAGGTATTCAGGTATTCCAGGACCTAAACATTGTTACCCTGCCTTGTCTCTATATTTTAGAAGTTAGCAAATTTGTTAAAGCAAACCTTGGCAACTTCAAAGAGGTGAAGAAAAATTCATGGCTACGCTACGAGAACCGCTGGCCGCATAGCTGTGAAGCACATCGTCTAACAACCACATCCTTGGGGCCATACCAAATTGGTCGGAAACTATAACACTCTGCCTGGTCAAATCAAGAACATTTAAGATAAAAAGAAGTTCAATGAGGCAGTGGAAGGGTTGCGGCTTCAAAAGGGTTATTATAGTGTGGGTGAGTTCCAAACTCGAAAAGCAGCCCTAGTTGCTGGGTTTAGTACTAGGACAGAGACAGAGGATGGATGTACTTTGTTTGTGTTTTTAATAATTTATTTTAAATTTACACTGTTGACATCTACATTACCCGTCTGCTATGCAGACATGGGATTTTGTTCTGTATGCTTGCTTGGAAATAAATCAATACATAAATAAATTAAATGCTCTTCATGTATTGATAGAGATTAAACTGCGATTCATATTTCAACACAGAAATCAGAAATATTGTCGATTTTCGAGTTCTTTCGTTCCCAATTTCCAACCCTGTATGAAAAAAAAAGTATTATTGAGGATTGATAATTTGTAAGATTTGACTTAACTTAAATATCTATGATTGTATTACTTAAGTTGTAACTTTATTTCTACAAATAAACACTACATTACCTCAATTGCATGTATAGCAGAAACAAGGTCGAAGATATTAATAGTTCCATCTTTGTTTAGATTACATTGATTATGGGCGCGTCAACCGTGTAGGTCATATTGAGCGCCCTGTGATATTATCAGATAATAAATTAAATTTTTTTTTGCTTAAAGTTAAAAAAAAAATGTAACAGTGAGAGTGATAAGAGGTTTCGTATTGTGTTTGTATTAAAAAATGGTAGAAGTTTGCGACGTTGACCATTATGTGAAAAGTTTTTCGTGTGATTGAGGAGTTAAAGTTGGGCTCTAATGAAAAAACTTTCAGGTACATTCTGAAAACATATTTGCACCCGGAACAATCTTTCACCGTTAAAAGACATCGGTGTAAGGGGTTTTGTATTGTTTTTGTGTATGAAATGCGAAAGTTGTGCGTGGCCATTATGTGAAGAAGTTATTGTGGATTGAGAGAGATTAAAGTGTGGACTCAATGATAACATCAGGTACTTTCGCAACATAGTGCACCCAGGAAAAATCTTAACCTTGTTATAAGACATCATAAAAAGATTTGTTTTGGGGTTTTGTGTATAAAATGCGTAGATATTTTGTCGCTTTGACCATTATTGAGAAAAGTTATTGTTGTTTGAGAGGTTTAAAAGGTGGGCCTAATGATAACATCAGGTACATTTGAAACATATGTTGCACCGGGAAAAATCTTTCACCTTTTATAAGCATCATGATAAGGGGTTTTGATTGTGTTTGGTAGAAAGCTAGATTTTTTGTCGCTTTTGACCATTATGTGGAGAATTTTATTCGGTTGATTGAGAGGATTAAAGTGTGGACTCTAATGTAACATCAGGTCATTCTGCAACATTGTTGCACCCGGGAACAACTTTCACCTTTTTTAAAAAGACATCAGTGAAAGAGGTTCGTATTGTTTTTGTATTATAAATGGTAATAGTTTGTCGACTTTGCCCTTTATGTGAAAAAGTTTTTGTGTGTTGAGAAAATTTAAAGTGTGAGCTCTAAGATAACATCAGGTACTTCGAAACATATGTTGGCACCAGGAACAATTTTTTCCCTTTGTTAAAGACTCGGTGATAGGGGTTTTTATTGTTTTTGGTATGAAATGCTAGATAGTTTGTCGCGTGGACCTTATGTGAGAGAATTTTTGTGTGATTGAGAGAGTTAAAGTGTGGCCCTTAATGATAAAAATCAGGTAATTCTTTTGTTGGGCATCCAGGAAAAATCTTTCCCCTTGTTTAAGAATCGTGATAAGAGGTTTGTTTTGTTTTTGTGTATGAAAATGCTAGATATTTGTCGACGTTGACCATTATGTGAGATAGGTTATTCGTGTGTTTTGAGAGAGTTTAAAGTGGGGGTCTAATGATAACATCAGGTACATTCTGCAACATATGTTGCACCCAAGAACAATCTTTCACCTTTATAAGACATCAGTGAAAAGGGGTTTGATTGTGTTTGTGTATAAAATGCGTAGATAGTTGTCGCGGGGACCATTTTGTGAGAGAAGTTTCGTGTGTTTGAGAGAGTTTAAAATTTGGGGGTCTAATGATAACATCGGGTAATTCTGCCATAGTTGCACCCCAAGAAAAATCTTTCCTTTTTATAAGACACAGGATAAGGTTGATTTTTTTGTGTATGAAATGCGTAGATATTTTGTCGCGTACCATTATGGAGAGAAGTTATTCGTGTGTTTGAGAGAGATTAAAGTGTGGGCTCAATATAACATCGGGAATTCTGCAACATATTTTGCACCAAGAAAAATATTTTACCTTGTTATAAGACATCAGTGATAAGGGGTTTGTATTGTTTTTGTGTATAAAGGGCGTAGTAGTTGTCGGTGACCTTTATGTGAGAGAGTTATTCGTGTGTTTGGAGAGATTAAAGGTGGGCTCTAAGAAACATGGGTACATTGCAAATATGTCGCACCCAAGAACAATTTTTTTCCCTTTTTATAAGACCATGAAAGAGGTTGTATGTTTTTGTATTTTAAATGCGTAGAAGTTTGCGCGTGGACCATAGGGGAGAGAAGTTATTCGTGGATTGAGAGAGTTTAAAGGTGGGCTCTAATTAACATCGGTACTTTTCTGCAACATATGTCGCTCCAAGAACAATCTTTTCCTTGTTAAACATCAGTGATAAGAGTTTAAATTGTGTTTTTTTGTACGAAATGCGTAGATAGTTTTCGCGTGGACCATTATGTGAGAGAAGTTATTATGTGTTTTGGGGAGAGATTAAAGTGTGGGTCTAATGATAACATCAGGTTCATTCTGCAAAATAGTTCACCAGGAAAAATTTTTCCCTTTTTAAAAGACATCAGTGATAAAGGTTGTATTGTTTTTTGTGTATGAAATGCGAGATATTTGTCGGGGGGAACCATTTTGTGAGAGAATTTATTCGTGTGATTGAAGAGATTAAAGTGTGGGCCCCTATGATAACATCAGGTACATTCTGCAAAATTTTGCCCCGGGAAACAATCTTTCACCTTGTTAAAAACATCATGATAAGGGTTTTGTATTGTGTTTGTGTATAAAAATGGTAGTATTTTTTGCGTGGCCCTTTTTGTGAGAGAGTTTTCGTGTGATTGAGAGAGATTAAAGGTGGGCTCTAATGTAACATCAGGTACTTCTGAACATATTTGCACCAGGAACAATCTTTCATTTTGTTAAAGCATCAGTGAAAGAGGTTTGTATTGTGTTTTGTAGAAATGCTAGATGTTTGTCACGTGGACCATTATTGAAAAATTATTGTGTGATTAAGAAGATAAAGTGTGGGCTCTAATGTAACATCAGGAAATTCTGAACATATGTTGCACCCAGGAACAATTTTTTCCCCTTGTTATAAGAATCAGTGAAAAGGGGTTGTATTGGTTTGTGTATGAAATGCGTAGATGTTTGTGCTGGACCATTATGTGAGAGAATTATTCGTGTGATTGAGAGAGATTAAAATGTGGGCTTTTGATAACATAGGTAAATTCTGCAAATATTTTGCATCCGGGAAACAATTTTTCACCTTTGTTATAAACATCAGTGATAAGGGGTTTTGTATTGTTTTGTGTAGAAATTGCGTAAAATTTTTTTGCGCGGGACCATTTGTGAAAGAAGTTATTCGTGTGTTTGAGAGAGATTAAAGTGGGGTCTAATGATACATCAGTACTTTCTGCAACTAGTTGATCCAAGAAAATCTTTCCCTTGTTATAAGACATCAGTGATAAGGGTTTGTTTGTTTTTGTGTATAAAATGCGTAGATTTTTTGTCGCGTGGCCATATGTGAAGAATTTTTGTGTTTTGAGAGAGATTAAAGTATGGACTCAAATGATAACATCAGGTACATTCTGCAACATATTTGCACCCAGGAAAATCCTTCCCTTTTATAAGACATCAGTGAAAGAGGTTGTTTTTGTTTTTGTGTATGAAATGCGTAGTTTGTTGTCGCGGAGCCATTAGTGAGAGAATTTTTCGTCCGATTGAGAAGTTTAAAAGTGTTGACTCTAATGAAACATCAGGTACATTTGAAACATATGTCGATCCAGGAACACTCTTTTACCTTTTTATAAGACATCATGAAAGAGGTCTGTATTGTTTTTTTGATAATTGCAAGATAGTTTTCGCGTGACCTTATATGAGAAACCCCTTCTTTGTGTTTGAGAGAGATTAAAGTGTGGATTAAATGAAACATCAGGTAATTCTGCAACATAGTGCACCCAGGAACAATCTTTTACTTGTTATAAGACATAGTGTAAGAGGTTTGATTGTGTTTGTGAGGGGAAATGCGTAGATGTTTGTCGCGTGGACCATTATGTGAGAGAAGTTATTCGGTGTTTGAAGAGTTTAAAAAATTTGGGGCTTTTATGATAAATCGGTACATTCGGGAACATATTTTTGCACCCAGGAACAATCTTTAACCGTTTAAGACATCAGTGATAAGAGGTTTTTTGTGTTTTTGATGAAATGCGTAGTAGTTTGTCGCGGGACCTTTATGTGAGTAAATTATTCGTGTGATTGAGAGAGTTTTAACGTGTGGATCAAGATAACTCGGTACTTTCTGCAACATATGTCGCTCCAGGAACAATTTTTACTTGTTATAAGCATAGTGAAAAAGGGGGGGGGGGTTTGTATTTTTTTTTAGAAATCGTAGAATTTTCGGTACCTTTATGAAAAATTATCTGTGTTGAGGGGGAATTAATTTGGGTCAATTCCCATCTTCACTGCAAATATTTTGCATCCGGAAAACAATTTTTCCCATTGTTAAAGACTCTTGATAAAGTTTGTTTTTTTTTTTATAAGCTAGTAGTTTGTCCTGGAACTTTTGAAAAAAGGTTTGTGTGTTGGAAGTTAAAAGTGGGCCAGATAACACAGGACATTCTGCAACATATTTTCCAAGGAAACAACTTTTTTGTTATAAGACCCCCGTGTAAGAGTTTGTATTGTGTTTGTTAAAAAAAGGCGTAGATAGTTGTCGCGTGGACCAAAGAGAGTTTTCGTTGATTAGAGGATTAAATTTTCCTCTAATGATAACTCGGGTCATTCACAAATAGGGTCGCATCCAGGAAGAATTTTTCACCGAAAACACAGTAAAAGGGTTTGTTTTGTTTTTTTTTAAAAAGCGTAGATAGTTGTCACGTGGATTTTTTTGGAGAGAAGTTTTTCGTGGATTGAGGGGGTTTAAAGGGGGTCTAATGTAAATCAGGAAACATTCTAAAACATATTTTGCATCCAGGAACAATCTTTCACCTGTTTTTAAGACATCATGGATAAGAGGTTTGTATTGGTTTGTGTAGAAATGCGTAGATATTTTTGTCGCGTGGACCATTATGTGAGAGAAGTTTTCGTGTGTTTGAGAGAGATAAAATGTGGGCTCTAATGTAACTCGGGTCATCTGAACATATTTTGCACCCAAGAACAATATTTTCCCTTTTTATAAGACTCAGTGAAAGAGGTTTGTTTTGTGTTTGTTTTGGAAATGCGTAGATGTTTGTCGGTGGACCATTATGTGAGAGAAGTTTTTCGTGTGATTGAGAAGATTAAAGGTGGGCTCTAATGATAACATCATACATTCGCAAAATTTTTGCATCCGGGAAACAATCTTTAAACCTTGTTATAAGACACGTATAAGGGGGTTGTATTGTGTTTGTGTTGAAATGGTAGATATTTGTCGCGTGGACCTTTTTGTGAGAGAAGTATTCTTGTGTTGAGAGAGATTAAAGTGTGGGCTCTAATGATAACATAGGTAATTCTAAAATATGTCGCACCCAGGGAATCTTTCCCATTTATAAGCATCAGTGATAAGAGGTTGTATTGGTTTGTGTATGAAATGATAGATAGTTTGCGGGGGACCTTTATGTGAGGAAGTTATTCGGTGTTTTGAGAGAGATTAAAGTGTGGCTCTAATGATAACATCAGGAATTCTACAACACATGTGCTCCAGGAAGAATCTTTCACCTTGTTATAAGACTTTAGTGATAAGGGTTTGTATTGTGTTTGTGTTGAAATGCATAATGTTTTTCGCGTGGATCATTATGTGAGTGAAGTTTTTCGTGTGTTTGAGAGAGTTAAAAGTGGGGGCTCTAATGATAACACAGGTACTTTCGAACATATGTGCACCCGGGAAACAATTTTTACCTTGTTTAAGACATCAGTGATAAAGGTTTGTTTTGTGTTTGGTATGAAATGCGTAGAAAATTTGTCGCGGGGGACCATTAGGGTGGAGAATTTTTCGGTGTTTGAGAGAGATTAAAGTGGGGGCTCTAATGATAAAATTAGGTCATTTGCAACATATTTGCATCCAAAAAACAATCTTTTCCCTTTGTTATAAGACATCAGTGATAAGGGGTTTTGTTTTGGGTTTTTGTGATGAAATGCGAAAGATAGTTTTTCGCGTGGCCCATTTGTGAGAAAATTATTGTGTGAGAGAGAGATTAAAGTGTGGGTCTAATGATAACATCGGGACATTCTGCAAAATGTTGCATCCAAGAACAATCCTTTACCTTGTTATAAGACACAGTGAAAAGGGGTTCTATTGTGTTTGGTTGAAATGCGAGATAGTTTGTCGCGGGACCATTTTGTGAGAGAATTATTGGTGTTTGAGAGAGTTTAAAGTGTGGGCTCTAATGAAACATCAGGACATTCTGAAAAACATATGTTGCACCCAGGAAAATCTTTCACCTTGTTATAAGACACAGTGAAAAGAGGTTTGTTTTGTGTTTGTGTATGAAAGCGTAATAGTTGTCGCGTGGCCCTTTTTTGTGAGAAATTTATTCGTGTGATTGAGAGAGAAAAAAAGTGGGGCTTAATGATAACTCAGGTACATTCTGCAACATATTTTGCACCCGGGAACAATCTTTCTTTTTGGGAAAAGACATCAGTGAAAAGAGGTTTGTTTGTGTTGGTATGAAATGCGTAGATAGTTTGTCACGGGACCTTTTATTGAGAGAAGTTATTCGTGTGATTAAGAGAGAAAAGTGGGGGCTCTAATGATAACTAGTACATTCTGAAAATTTTGCATTCAGGAACAATCTTTCACCTTTTTAAAGACATCATGAAAGAGGTTTGATTTTTTTTTGTGATGAAATGGTAGATAGTTGCGCGTGGACCATTAGTGAGAGAAGTTATTCGTGTATTGAGAGAGATTTAAGTGTGGGCTTAATGTAACTCGGGTACATTTGCAACTTTGTGCATTTCAGGAACAATTTTTCCCTTGATAAGACATCAGGGGATAAGAGGTTTTTTTGGTTTGTGTTGAAATGCGTAGATAGTTTGCGGTGGACCATTATGTGAGAGAAGTTATTCCCCGTGATTGAGAGAATTTAAGTGTGGGCTTAATGATAACATCAGGTACATTCTGAAACATATTTTGCACCCAGGAAATCTTTTCCCTTTTATAAACATCAGTGATAAGGGGTTCGATTGTTTTTGGTATAAAATGGTGATAGTTTGTCGCGTGGCCCATTATTGAGAGAATTTATTGTGGATTGAGAGAGTTAAAATGTGGGCTCTTATGAAACTCGGGGACATTCTGCAACATATGTTGATCCGGAACAATCTTTCATTTGTTAAAGACACAGGAAAAGATTTGTTTTGTGTTTGTTATGAAAGCGTAGATAGTTTGTGCGGGACCTTAGTGAAAAAAATTTTATTCGTGTGATTGAGAAGATTAAAGTGGGGGCCTAATGAAACATCGGGTACATTCTGCAAAAATTGTTCATCCAAGAACAATTTTTTTCCCTTGTTATAAGCTCATGATAAGAGGTTTGTATTGTGTTTGTGTATGAAAGCGTAGATAGTTGTCGCGGGACCATTATGTGAGAGAATTTTTTCGTGTGTTTGAGAAGAAAAAGTATGGACTCTAATGATAACATCGGTACATTCTGCAACATATTCGCATCCAAAAACAATCCTTCACCTTTTTTATAAACATGTGATAAAGGTTTGTTTTGTGTTTGTGTATGAAATGCTAGATTTTTTGTCGCGGAGACCTTTATGTAGAGAATTTTTCGTCGATTGAGAGGTTTAAAGGTTGACTCTAATGATAAAACAGGACATTCTGAAAATGTGCATCCAGGAACACTCTTTTCCCTTTGATAAGCTCAGTGATGAGGTCTGTATTGGTTTTTTGATGAATTGCGAAGATGTTTGTCCGGGACCATTATATGAGAGAAGTCCTTAGTGATTGAGAGAGATTAAAGTGTGGACTCTAATGAAAACACAGGACATTCTCAACATAGTCCATCCAGGAACAATCCTTTCCCTTGTTAAAAAGACATAGTGATAAGAGGTTTGTATTGTGTTTGTGTATGAAATGCGTAATATTTTCGCGGGGCCCATTATGTGAGAAAAGTTATTCGTGTGTTTGAAGAGTTTAAAAGTTGGGCTTAATGAAAAACATCAGGACATTCGAACATATGTCGCATCCAGGAAAATCTTTCACCTTGTTAAAGACATCAGTGAAAAGGGTTTTTGTATTGTGTTTGTGTATGAAATGCGTAGATAGTTTTTCGCGTGGCCCTTTTATGTGAGAGAAGTATTCGTGTGTTTTGAGAGAGTTTAAGTGTGGGCTCTAATGATAACATAAGGTACATTCTGCAACATATTTTTCATCCGGAACAATTTTTTTCCCTTGTTATAAGACATCAGTGATAAGAGGTTTGTATTGTGTTTGGTATGAAATGCGTAGATAGTTTGTCGCGTGGACCTTTATGGAGAGAAGTTATCGTGTGATTGAAGAGATTAAATGTGGGCTCTAATGATAACATCAGGTACATTCTACAACATATGTCGACCCAGGAAAATCTTTCACCATGTTATAAACTCAGTGATAAGGGGTTTTGTTTTGTGTTGGTAGAAATGCGTAATTTTTGTCACGTGGACTATTATGTGGAGAAGTTTTTTTCGGTGTTTGAGAGGGATTAAAGTGGGGGCCTAATGATAAATCAGGACATTCGCAACATATGTTGCATCCAGGAACAATCTTTCACCTTTTTATAAGACATCGTGAAAAGAGGTTTGTTTGTTTTTGGTATGAAATGCGTAGTAGTTTGTCGCGGGCCTTTAGTGAGAGAATTATTCTGTGATGAGAGGATTAAAATGGGCTCTAATGATAACATGGGTACATTCGCAACATATTTGCCCCAAGAACAATATTTCCCTTTGTTATAAGACATCGGATAAGGGGTTTTGTTTTGGGTTTTGTGTATAAAAATGCGTAATAGTTTGTCGCGTGGACCATTATTAGAGAATTTTTTTCGTGTGTTTGGAGAAAATTAAAAAGTGTGGCTCTAATGATAACATAGGTACATTCTCAACATAGTTGCACCGGGAAACAATTTTCACCTTGTTAAGACATCAGTGATAAGAGGTTTGTTTTTTTTTTTTGTGTAGAAATGGTAGATATTTTGTCGCGGGGACCTTTTTTGTGGAGAATTTATTGTGTGATGAGAGAGATTAAAGTGGGGCTCTAATGAAAAACATCAGGTACATTCACAACATATGTCGCATCCAGAAGAATTTTTTACCATTTATAAGACATCAGGAAAAGAGGTTTTGTATTGTGTTTGTGTATGAATGCATAGATTTTTGTGCGTGGACCATTTGGAGTGAAGTTATTGTGTGATTGAGAGAGATTAAAGTTGGGCTTAATGATAACATCGGTCATTCTACAACACATGTCGCATCCAGGAAGAATCTTTCCCCTTTTAAAAGGGACATTAGTGATAAGAGGTTTGTATTGTGTTTGTGTATAAAAGCATAGATAGTTTGTCCGTGGAAAATCATTAGTGAGGAAGTTATTCGTGTGTTTTGGAGAGATTAAAGTGGGGGCTCTAATGAAACATCGGGGTACATTCTCAACATATGTTGCACCCAGGAACAATCTTTTACCTTGTTTAAGCATCAGTGTAAGGGGTTTGTTTTGTGTTTGTGTATAAATGCGTAATAATTTTCGCGGGGGGACCATTATGTGAGAGAAGTTTTTGTGGTTTGAGAGAGATTAAAGTGTGGGTCTAATGAAAACATTAGGTACATTTGCAACATATGTTGCCCCAGGAACATTTTTTATTTGTTAAAAGGGAAAATCAGTGAAAAGGGGTTTTGTTTTGTGTTTTTTGATAAAATGCGTAGATAGTTTGTCGCGGGCCATTAGTGAGAGAAGTTATTCGTTGATTGAGAGAGATTAAAGTGTGGGCTCAAATGAAAACATAGGTACATTCTGCAACATTGTTGCACCCCAAGAACAATCCTTTCCCTTTGTTAAAAGACATCAGTGATAAGGGGTTTTTGATTGGTTTGTGTATAAAATGCGTAGATAGTTTGTCGCGTGGACCATTATGGAGAGAAGTTATTCGTGTGATTGAGAGGATTAAAGTGTGGGCCTAATGAAAAACATCAGGACATTCGCAAATAGTCGAAACCCAAGAAAAATCTTTTCCCGGGTTTTAAAAGACATCAGTGAGTAAGGGGTTTTAGTTGTTTATTATTACTATTTTTGCATGGAGCTTTCAAGCCCAACTCGCACGCGACCTTTGCGGAAGTAGCGCAGACTCGTCGACGACGACGTGAGTCGAATCAAGAGATGACTTTTTCTGAAGAATTTTTTGGACCCCTTACAATTCCATCCCCGGAAATTTTTTTCAGGGGTTTCATTACTGTAACGAAGCCACAGAAGATCCCAAAAGGTTGAATAATGCAAAAAATGAGCGTCATATGTCCCACGAGACGTCAGAAATAGGGCACTTAACCGATAGGGGCATATTAAGCCACTTTTGATATTTCAATTTTAATTTTTTTTTCTTTTTTTTTTTTTTAAGGACTCGTCAACTGTTATGTTATAAAGCCTACTCTGGCCTATGGGGATGTGGGGGGGAAAGTCTATGGGTATAGGGGGTTTTTCACGTCGGGTTCATCATCGTCTTTGTCATCGTGCGTGGCGTCATGGTCGTCTTCGTTGGGGAGGTTCAAGGGGGGAAGGGAGGTGTCCCACGACGACTGCCCGAGCGCGGAAATGAGATGATAAGCACCAAACTAACGAACTTTTCAAGAGTATCACGGAGCCCGTGGAAATCTCTACCCCCGCCCCCGGATTATCATAATAAAATGTTTTTTCGATATGAAAAACGCTCCAGGAAAACAACCCGGGGCTTGTTCCAAGGAAAAAACAAAACGCTGTTTTTTTGGTTTCCATTAAGAACTTTGAGAAATTTTGGGGGGCAACATGGAAAAAAGAATTACAACTTTGTAGCATTTTACAATAGATTCATGACGTGAGAAAAATAGGCGTTTTTAACCGGATAGGCCCTATTGCCCCCCCGTGAGGTATATGGTAAATTGTTGAGAGCTTTTTTTATAAATAGTTTTCTTAGTTTGTAAAAGAAAAGAAAATGGGGAAGAAGGTGATTGATTTTATTAAAATGAAGTTTTTTTAAATTTCTTTTTTTTTGGGAATTTTTTAATGGGATTAGAAAGTTTGTCTCCTTGTGATAAAAGATGGAAGTTCTTATAGGGGTTTGGGGGGATCAAGTTTCGTGCAAGGATCCATATTGTACATTCGGATTAAAGTATCAATCCGTTTTTTGATTTACGTCAGACTTTTATAAAAGAAAGTAATCAAAAATAAATGAAAAAAACCCAAATTTCTATTAAAAGTCAACCCAATCAGTTACTTAACTGATTTTTAGTAAGGGGTAATTTTTTAACTTTTAAGCTAACCCGTCCCAAATTTGTCGACGCTGCCCCACCGACGAGCGAGCATTTTCCCCAAGCACAGACCCGGGATTTTAAAAAAAAAAAAAAAACCCAACAACTTTTTGACACGATTCCCAAACCGGGCGATCCCAGGATCAAAAAGGCGATAACAAGAGAACCCAAGTTAGCCCTTTCGTGCTGCCCCCACCGACGAGCGAGCATTGTCCAGCAAGACCAGAATTTTAAAAAAAAAACACGACCCAATGCGGAAGATTCCAACCCCGGGGGATCCTGGATAACAAGGTTTAAACGGGGAAAAAAAACCCAAACCCAAACCCCATCCCCCCCCCCTTCCTTCTTCCCCATATAGCACACACACGGGGGTCAGTATTTAAAAAGCTCCAAAATCTGCCCCCCCCCCCCCCCCCCCCCTCCCCCCAAAACTTTTTTTAAAGAAATTCCCCTTTTAAGTCAATCGATATTGTTTAAGTCCATTTCCCTAGACCCTTACATCCCAACCAGTCTATAAAGCCCTCCCCCGGTGGCACATGGATTAGGGCGCTGGTCTCAAGCGTAGGGGACTACAGGACGTGGGTTCCTATCCCCCATAACATTTTGATGTTTTTGTAACCGTCCTTTTCCCTCGTCATCTATCACATCATCGTCCCGAATAGCTAGGCATTAATATGAGACTTTTTAAAAAACAGAAATCATCAAAGTATAAAACCCTCACTATAAAAACCCCAGCTTCACTACAACGAAAATTCCACGATTGACACTTAAAACGTCTTGATCCGTAAAAACCCCAGCTGCAAAGAGCTGACATAGCACAGTCAGTAGGCACCATGGCAATGTCGATTATTATTATATGTCCCGAAAAAATTTTTACACGCACGCTATACAATAGCACACTGTCTATCACTTATCGTCGCACTAGACCTAGCTGCACAACACTATAACATAACCACGGAAACACTAGGGAAAATCGTCGGCTAGCTCTCTGCGACCTCTTTTGCCCGTGGGAAAGGGTTTGTTCTGCTCTCGAAGCCTATACTTGTCAGATTTCCGGGCATCAGTGAGTCATGTGCTGCACTCTGCCCGGTAGAATGCCACTGCAAGGCGGAGCGTACTCTCACTAGCAGTGGGTCACCCTTTAACGGGGGTTCGAAACTCATGACACCACACATGGCGTAACGCAGGAATATATACGAAAGGGGGGGGGGGCATGTCCTTCACAATTCTGCCGCAGGTAATTTATTTTTAAATAAGTTACTAATCAATTAAGTGGTTTTAAGTGTTTTAGGAGGAGTTCGGGTGATTTGCAGAATGGGAAACGATAAGATAAATTAGAAGATGCATATAATCTTATGCCTAAACCTAGATGACTTGGTTTGGTATATTTGGATGAGGGCTCGTCAACCGTATGGTTATAATGCGCCTCTCTAGCCTAGGGGATATGGGGAGGAGGAGCCCATGCTGGTCAGAACCAGCCACGGGTAAGGGGAGGAAGGGGGGTTTCTCACGTTGCGCTCGTCATCGTCTTTGTCATCGTTCGTTGTGTCATTGTCATCGTCGTCGGGGGGGTCGTCAAGGGAAGGGGGAGGTGTCTCCGAACGACGATTGCCAGAGCTCGCTTCTAGTTTCGGGGAGCTATATACTCTGCTCTTACTAGCCGATGTTTGCGTGGTAGACTTTATCTCTTGATGGGTTTGATTTATTTGGAATAAGGACGCGTCAACCATTAGGTCATAATGCACCACTCTAGTCTAAGGGGAGGGGGTGGGGGGGAGGGGCCCATGCTGGTCAGTACCAGCCACGGGTAAGGGGAGGACAGGGGGTTCTCACGTCACGGTCTTTATTGTCTTTGTCATGATTCGTGGTGTCATTGTCGTAATCGTCGTCGAGGGTTTGTCAAGGGAAGGGGGCAAGGTCCCCGACGACAATTGCCAGATGTCGCCTCTAGACTCGGTGAATAATATACTACCCTTCATACTAGCTGATGTTTGCGAGGTGGACTTTTTCTCTTGAATCGCCTTTTACGATTAGCATAGCCATGCTCTAGGCCAATTCTACCCCGGGCCCAGACGGCGTATATTGGTATAAATAATTGGGTTTTTAGTATAAATAATAGGGGTTTTAATTTAAATCAGAATAAGGGCGCGTCAACTGTAAGGCCAAAATTTGCGCCACTCTAGCCTATGATGGTAGGGGGGCCCCTATGGTGGGGGAAAGAAAAATTTGTTTTAATGGGCTATTTGAGAACCGAATAAGTCATTTACCATTTCCGGGAAAAAACGAAAAAATCGTACATTTAATCCCCTTAAAGCAAAAAATCGGGTTTTTATTTTTAAGTTATTTAGATTGTTGGCATAGATACATTGTTTTTTGTTAAATATTGAATTTTATGAGCACATAAGTCAAATTAAACTAGGGTGTAATTAACGTAAAACCTTTTATTTGGTTTCTAAATTAAATGGGGGGGGAATTTAAAAAATTTTAAAAAAATTAAAGGTAGTTTTATAAGTTTTTATGATTGTTTTTTTTATATTAAACATCCCAACTTAATTTTTTTAAACTTTTTTTAAAATAAAAATTTCTCGGCACTGAGACCCAAATGACTCTTTTTTTCTAAAATTGGACTTGTTCCGTTTCTAAAATAAAAGGGAAAAATGGACACCCTTTTATATATACAGGCATATCGAAAAATTTTCTTTTTCCCTCCAAAATCAATAGGTTTTAAAATTTTTTAAAAAAAAATTTTGTTTATCTTAACTCTTTTACGAAATTTTGGGTGATTTTATTTTGGGTTTTCCCTCAAAAAACCCCGATTTTTTACCGGGTACTCAACACTTTAGCTCACCCACTTTCGTTTTTAAAAACGACTTTTGCTTTTTCCCTATTTTTAAATAACACCGGGCGGTGAAAAAACATATGGCCTAACCCTAAATTTTCCTTTTTAAAAAGGGAATATTGATTTTTTTAAAATTTTTCCTTTTTGGGGAAAATCATGTAAACCCTGGGTGTTTTTAATTAAAACTTTTAGTAATTGTGATACGCCAAAAGAAAAATTTTTGGAGGGTGAAAATAGGGATTGAAAAATTTAAATACAAACTTTTTTTAACATTACTGAAAAGGGGTATCTTATAGTGGCTTGGGGCCGGGTTTTAAATTTATTAAAAAAATCCCTTTCTCTTTGGTGGGGGGGGCCCGTTAAAAATGCAAAAAACTATTTTGGTGAGACACAATTTGGGGCGTTTTTTTATTTTAAATAAAACAACTTTTTAATGATTTATGACAATGGTTTTAAAAAAAATTTTTTTAAATAAAAAAATTTCCAACTAATTGGTTTAAGCAAAACCAGATTGTTTTTTGTTTCTTATTTTAATTAAATTTTTTTTTGGTTTTTTAAAAACAATAACTCACAAATTATTATCAATATTTTATAGAATTACAACAAATATATTTTAAAATTTAAAATTAATAACAATGTTTTTTGGAATTCATTTTTAAACGAAACCCGCCCCAAAACCTTTTCTCCCCCTCGCTGGGTCCTTGGAAGAAATAAAAACCCCAAGGGGGCGGCCCGTGTCCCCGGCATTTGAACATCATTGGTTCTCCCCCGCCTCTTTTCTACCCGGGGCCCCAAATCCAAAAAAATATCCTTAAAATAAAGACGTAACACATCCTGAAGGGGGGCGGGGTCCACCCCCCGGGGCGGGTTTTAAAAAGTAAAACACTCTGGTTCTAAACCCCCTTTCTGTTTTTAACCCCGGGCCCCAAAAATACAAATGAATACCCGTGTAGGTAATGAAGGGGGGTAAAAACCCTTCCTGGGAGGGGGTTTTCCCACACGTGCCCCCGGGCGGGTTTTTGAAAGTAAAACACTTTTGGGTTCTAAACCGCCTCTGTTCTCCCCGGGGGGCCCAAAACAAATAAATATCGTGTAGGTAATGAAGACGTGAACACATCCAAAAGAGGGGCGTGTCAAAACGTGCCCCCCGGGCTTTTTTAAAGGAACACTCTGGTTTTTCCCCGGGCCTCTTTTTCTCCCCCGGGGCCCCAAATACAAATAAATATCGTGTAGGTAATGAAAAACCGTGACACTCCTAAAGGGGGCTTTCCCACACGGGGTCCCGGGCGGGTTTTAAAAGTGAACATTTCGGGTTCTCACCCCTTTTGTTCAAACCCCGGGCCCAAATAAAAATGAATATCGTGTAGGTAATAAAGACGGGGAACACATCCTAAAAGGGGCCCCCTTTTCCCACACGTGCCCCGGGGCAGGTTTTCAAAGTGAACACCCCTGGTTCTCACCGCCTCGTTCCCCCCCCGGGGCCCAAAAATAAAAATGAATATCGTTTGGGGAAATGAAGACGGGGAACACATCCTGAAGAGGGGCGTGTCACACGTGCCCCGGGGCGGGTTTTCAAAGTAAACACTCGGGTTCTCCCGCCTCTGTTCTCCCCCCAGGCCCAATACAATAAATATCGTTTTAGGAAATGAAAACCGTGAACACACCTGAAGAGGGGGGGTGTCACACGTGCCCCCGGGCGGGTTTAAAGGGTAAACACTCTGGTTTCAACCGCCTCTGTTTTTCCCCCGGGCCCCCAAATACAAATGAATATCGTGTGGGTTTAATGAAGACGTAAACCCAACATCCTAAAGGAGGGGCGGGGTCACAGGGTTTCCCCGTGCGGGGTTTTTAAAATTTAACACTCGGTTCTAAAACCGCCTCTTTTTCTACCCCGGGCCCAAATACAAATAAATTCGTGTAGGTAAGGGAAGGACGTAAACCCACATCCTAAAAGGGGGGCGTGTCCCCCGTTTTCCCGGGCAGGTTTAAAAAGTGAACACTCGGGTTTTCTCCCGCCTCTTTTCAAACCCGGGCCCCAAAATACAAATGAATATCGTGAAAGGAATGAAACGTGAAAAAAATCCTGAAGAGGGGCCTGTCACACGTGTCCCGGGCGGTTTTCAAAGTGAACCCCTCTGGTTCTCCCCGCCTCTGTTCTCCCCCGGGGCCCCAAAATAAAAATAATACGTTTAGGAATTTAAAGACGTGAACACACCCCTTAAGGGGGGGGCCCTGTCACACGTGCCCCCGGGCGGGTTTTTCAAAGTAAACCCTCTGGTTCTCACCGCCTCTGTTCTACCCCAGGCCCAAATAAAATAAATTCGTGTAAAATGAAGACGTGAAAAAATCCTGAAGGGGGCGTGTCACCCCGTGCCCCGGGCAGGTTTAAAAGTGAACACTCGGGTTTTCTAAACCGCCCTTTTTACCCCGGGCCCAAATAAAAATGAAAAATCGGGGTGGGAAATGAAAAACGTGAACACAATCCTGAAGAGGGGCGTGTCCAGTTCCCGGCAGGTTTCAAATTTAACCTCGGGTTCTCCCCCCCCCCCTTTTTTCTGTTCTCCCCCGGGCCCAAAATCAAATAAAAATCGTGTAGGAAATTTAAAACCCGGGAACACACCCTTTAAAGAGGGGCGTGTCACTTTTTGCCCCCGGGCAGGTTTCAAATAAAACCTCTGGTTCCCACCCCCTCTGTTTACCCCCACCCCAAAATAAAAATGAATATCTGTGGGTAATGAAAGGGTAAACACCCCTTTAAAGGGGGGCGTGTAAACACGTTCCCGGGCCGGGGTTTCAAAGTGAACACCTGGTTCTCCCCCCCTCTTTTCTACCCCCCCCAAAATACAAATGAATATCGTGTAGGAAATTTAAAAAGACGTAAACCCATCCGAAGAGGGGCGTTTTCCCCACTTGCCCCCGGGCAGGTTTAAAAGTGAAAAACCGGGTTTCTCACCCCCCTCTTTTCCCCTACCCCGGCCCCAAAATAAAAATTAAATATCGTGTAGGAAATAAAAGACGTGAACACACCCTAAGAGGGGTGCCCACACGGCCCCGGGGGCATTTTTTAAAAGTGAACACTTTTTGGTTTTTCCCCCTCTTTCTCCCCCGGGGCCCAAATAAAATAAATTGTGTAGGAAATAAAGGGGACGTAAACACCCCTTTAAAGGGGCTTGTCACCGTGCCCCCGGGCAGGTTTCAAAGTGAACACCTGGTTGCACCCCCTCTTTCAAACCCCGGGCCCAAATAAAAATAAATATCGTGTGGGAAATGAAGACGTGAACACATCCTAAGAGGGGGTGTAAACACTTGTCCCGGGCGGGTTTTTTCAAAGTGAAACCGGGTTTTCTCACCCCCTCTGTTCTACCCCGGGCCCAAATACAAGGAATACCCGTGAAAGGTAAGGGAAAAACTGAACATCCTGAAGAGGGGTGTCACACTGTCCCCGGCGGGGTTTTAAAATTGAAACTCGGGTTTTCTCACCCCCTCTTTTTCTACCCCACCCCCAAAAATACAATAAATATCGTGTAGGTAATGAAAAAACGTGAACAATCCTGAAGGGGGGCGGGGCACACGTGTCCCGGGAAAAGGTTTCAAAGTGAAACTCGGGTTCTCCCCGCCTCTTTTTTTTCAAACCCCAGGCCCAAAAATAAAAATAAATATCGTGTGGGAAATTTAAAAGACGTAAACACACCCTAAAGGGGGGCGTTTTCACACGTGTCCCGGGGCAGGTTTCAAAGTGAACACTTTTGGTTTCTCCCCCCTCTGTTCAACCCGGGGGCCCCAAAATCCAAATGTATCGTGTGGGTTTAATGAAGACTAAACACATCCTGAAGAGGGGGCGTGCCCACACGGGGCCCCCCGGGCAGGTTTCAAAGTGAACACTCTGGTTCTCACCCCCCTTTTTTTCTACCCCGGGCCCAAAATAAAAAGGGAATATCGTGTAGGTAATGAAGACGTAAACCCCTCCTGAAGAGGGGCGTGTCACACGTGCCCCGGGCGGTTTTTTCAAAAGTGAACATTTCTGGTTCTAAAGGGCCTCTGTTCTACCCCGGGCCCAAATAAAAATAAATTTATCGTGAAAGGAAATGAAGAAGTAAACCACATCCTAAAGAGGGGCGTGCACACGTGCCCCGGGCATTTTTCAAAGTAAACCCACTCTGGTTCCCCCAAACCGCCTCTGTTCAAACCCCCCCCCCAAAATACAATGAATATCGTTTGGGTTAATGAAGACGTAACCCACATCCTAAAGAGGGGCGTGCCCAAAATTTGCCCCGGGAAAAATTTCAAAGTGAAACTCGGGTTTTCTCCCCGCCTCTTTTTCTCCCCCGGGGGGCCCAAATCCCAATGAAAAAACCTTTTAGGAAATGAAGACGTGAACACACCCTGAAGAGGGGCGTGTCAAGGGGTTTTCCCGGCCGGGTTTCAAAGTGAAACTCGGGTTTTCTCACCGCCTCGGGTTCTACCCCCCCCAAAATAAAAATGAATTCGGTGGGAAAAAAGAGGGGTAAACCACTCCGGAAGGGAAGGGCGTTTCACACGTGCCCCGGGGCAGGTTTTAAAAAGTGAACACGGGGGTTTTTCTAAACCGCTTTTGGTTAAAACCCCGGGCCCAATAAAAATGAAATCGTGAAAGAAATGAAAAATTTGAACACACCCTTTAAAGGGGCTGTCAAAAGTGTCCCGGCAGGTTTCAAAGGAACCCTTTTGGTTCTCACCGCCCTTTTTCACCCCGGCCCAAATACAAATGTATCGTGTGGGTAATGAAAAACGTGAACACATCCTGAAGAGGGGGGGGTGCCCACATGTGCCCCTTGGCATTTTTAAAAGCAAACACCCCGGTTTCCCCACCGGCCTCTTTTTCCCCCCGGGCCCAAATAAAAATGAATATGGGTGTAGGTAATGAAGACGGGAACACATCCTGAAAAAGGGGGTGTCAAAAATTTTGCCCCGGGCAGGTTTAAAAAGGAAAAACTCTGGTTCTCACCGCCTCTTTTCTCCCCCGGGCCCCAAATACAAATAAATATCGTTTGGAAATTTAAGACGTGAAAAAACTTTCCTGAAGGGGGGCGGGGCCCACAGTGTCCCGGGCATTTTTTAAATTTAAAAACCCTCTGGTTCTAAACCCGGGCCTCTGTTCAAACCCCGGGCCCAAATAAAAATGAATACCCGTGTGGGTTTAATGAAGACGGTGAACAAAATCCTAAAGGGGGGCTTTCAAGTTTTTCCCGGCAGGTTTGAAAGTGAAACTTTTGGTTTCCCCGCCCCTTTTTTCTACCCCGGCCCAAATAAAAATGTTTTTGTGTAGGAAAATGGGGACGTGAACACCCCTGAAGGGGGGCGTTTCACACGTGTCCCGGGCGGGTTTTTAAAGTGAACACTCTGGTTTCACACCGCCTCTGTTTCCCCCCCGGGGCCCAAAATAAAAATAAAATATCGTGTGGGTAATGAAGACGTGAACGCATCCTGAAGAGGGGGGGCCCACCGTGCCCCCGGGCGGGGTTCCCAAAGTGAACATCGGTTCTGCCCCCCTCTGTTCTAACCCCCGGCCCAAATACAAAAAAATATCGGTAGGTAATGAAGACGTGAACACATCCTGAAGAGGGGCGGGGTCACACGTGGCCCGGGGCGGGTTTTCAAGTGAACACTCTGGCCCCCTCACCCCCTTTCTTTTCAAACCCCAGGCCCAAATAAAATTTTAATTTTGGTAGGAATGAAGACTTGAACCATCCGGGAAAGGGGCGTGCACACGTTCCCGGGCGGGTTTTAAAAGGGGAACCTTCGGGGTTTTCTCCCGCCTCTTTTCTCCCCCGGGCCCAATAAAAATTTAATTTTGTGTAGGAAATGAAGACGTAAAACACATCCGAAGGGGGGCGTGTCACAGTGTTTCCCCGGGCAGGTTTCAAAAAGTGAACACTTTTGGTTCTCACCCCCCTCTGTTCTACCCGGGCCCAAATAAAAATTAATATTGTTTTAAGGAAATGAAACGTGAACACACCCTTTAAAAAGGGGCGTGTCAAAGGGGCCCCCGGGCGGGTTTTTCAAAAGTAAAACACTCTGGTTCTAACCGCCTCGGTTTCTTTTTTTAAAAAAGGGGGGAAAATAAAATTTTTTTTTTAAAATTGGGTTAAGAAAATTGAAACGGTTTAAAAATTTTAAAGGGGGGTTTTAAAATTGTGGGGGGGGGGTTTTTTTAAAGTAATTGGGTTTCCCGTTTGTTTTAAACCCCCGGCCCAAATACAAATGAATATCGTGTGGGAAATAAAGACGGGGAACACATCCTGAAGGGGGGCGTGTCACCGTGTCCCGGCATTTTTCCAAAGTGAAACCCCGGGTTCTCACCGCCCTTTTTCTCCCCCAGGCCCAAATCCCAAATTTAAATCGTGTAGGTATTGAAGACGTGAACACATCCTGAAGAAGGGCGTGTCCACGTGTCCCGGGCGGGTTTTAAAAAGTGAACACTCTGGTTCCCCCGCCTCTTTCAAACCCCGGGCCCCAAAAATACAAATAATATCTTTAGGTAATGAAGACGGGGAAAAACATCCGGAAGAGGGGCGTTCACCCGTGTCCGGGGCGGGTTTTCAAAAGGGAATTTCTTTTGAAAACAATTGCGGATTTAAAAAAACAATATATTATATGGGGAAAATTAAAACCGGTTTATAAAATTTTTTTTAAAAGTGTATTTGGTTCAGGCGCGTTAACGTTTGCATAATGGGCCCCTGGGGGGTAAAAAGGAAAAGTCTCATGCTTGTCAGAATTAAGCTATACGGTTAGGGGGAAAAAGGGGAGGGTGTTCTAACCCCTGTTTGTCATTTTTTCCTTTTTCTCGTTCCCTTTTTGTTTTGTGTTTTTTTTGTTTATCGGTGAGGTCGGGAAGGGTATTATGGGGGTGGTCTCCGAAGCTGACTGCCAAACTCCCCCTCTAGTTTCCGAGGAGTTTTTGTTACTTTTTTGAATTTAAAGGAACCGCAAAGGGACCAAAGGGGTTGAAATCACCCTTTTGGCAAAGTGGAAATTATTTAAAATTTTTCTCCCCCCGCTTAAATCATCATTTACATGAGGAACGGGTACTTTTAACCCCGGGGCGGGTTTATAAGCACAGTCTTTGACTTAAAAAGTTTTCTATTATATAAAAATAAAAAACCTAATAAAGACCTAATGGTATTTTTAAAGTTATTTTATTAAAAAGGGTAAATGTAAATTTGATTTTTTTATAATTATTAAAGGTAAAAAATTTGAAAGCGTTTTTTTTTTTTTTTGGGCCCAAAGTTGTCATCTGGGAGAAGGGAAAAAGGGGGGGTTGGGGGGGGAAAGGGGCCCATCGCGGTCGTCGTTTGTCCCCTTTGGGCTCCTTTTTGTGTTTTTCAAGGTCGGGCTTTGTCAAAGGGTTTTCAAGGAACCCGGGGAGGTTTAAAGACGACCCCCCCCAGAGGGTTGCCTCTAGTTTTTGGGGCAATTTTACTCTACCAATTTAAATAGCCCCCTGTTTGCGAGTTTTTTTTATCTCTTAAAACCCCCCTTTTTTACGAGGGCCCCCTCTATGATTTGGGGGTTTTTTTTTTTGATTTTTTCTTCATTTAAATATTTGTTTAAAGTTACTGTTTTCAAAGAATTTTTATAAAATTCGTTATTTCCCTTAGTTTTTTTAAAAAATTTTGTGTAACCCTACATTTTTGAAATTTCCCCATAGGCAATTTTTGTTTAAACATGCAAAAACTTATGGTATACTATCAATCTTTGCAATATTGTTGTCCCAAAAGGGAAAAGCACTAAAGTTCATAATGGGGCGAGTGGGTTTAAGAAGGAAAATCCCCTGCTGGTCGAACCCTGCATTGGTTGGCGGAGAAAAGGGGGGTAGGGGTTCCAAAGTCGTGGTCGTTTTCGTCGGGGAAGGGCTTATGGTTGTTTGGGGGGGGGTCCCGACAACGACTGCCGGCCCCGCTTTTAAGTTTCGGGAAATTTTGTTTCTCCCTACAGAAATTTAAAGGGGCCGCAAAAACCAAAGGGGTTGATTTTACTTGTGACTCCCTGGCTCAAGTTTTAAATTTTTGTATTTTTTTTTTTGAAAACAAAATCATAATGAATGCCGTTCTCCAATGCCCTTTCAACCGTAAAAAAATCTAGCGGGCACTTTTACCCGGTAAAATTTTCCCTTTCTCCGCCCTTTAAAATTGAAAAATAAATTAAAAAGTTTTTTTGTGGGTTTTGATGATTATAATATCGTTTTTTGAAAATTTTTTATTTAAAAAGATTTTTTTTATTTTTGAATAAAAGGGGGGGTCTACCGTAAAATCATAAAGCCCCCAAACTCTAGCCCAAGGGGGTCCCGAACCAGCCCTGGTTGGGGGAAAAAAAGGGTGGCTCGTGAAGTCGTCGTCAGGGGAGACGTCAAGGGGGTGGGGAGGGTTCCTTTCAACGAGCTGGAGATCGGTTTCTAGTTTCAAGGAGTTCACCCCTAAAAGATTGGAGACCTGTTTTTTGGGAATAAATTTGTCCCTATTCCCCGACTTTTTTCGATGCTTTTTGGGCCCCAAAATTTTAACCCCCCCGGGCCCCTTTACTAAAGGGGTGATTGGGGGGAAAATCTTGGAGTAAATGATGACGAGAAAAAAAATCCAAAGATTTTTAAAAAAGGTATTACGGCGCTTCAGCCGTTGACTCTTATGTTGCTACTTTTTCCTAGGGGATATGGGGTGGAGGGGCCATGCTGGTCAGTACCACCCCCGGGTTTTGGGGGGTTAAAAAGCGGTTTCAAGTCCAGTCGTCATCGTCTATGTCTTTGTTGTGTTGGGCCCTTGTCGTCGTTGCCATGGGAGGTTTATTTTAAAAAAAGCGTGAGTTCTTCCCCAGATTGCTAGGGCTCCCCCCTCTAGTTTTCCCATGACTTATTATCATTTACATGCTAGCTGGGGTGTTTGTGAGATGGACTTTTGTCCCTGTGGCAATGCTAGATAAACGCCGGGTTTTTTGATATTTCCTGTTAAAAGGTAGGAGTATTCCCAAAGGGAATAAAAAAAAAACTAAAAAAACACAATTATTCAAAGTTAAGGAACTATGTAGGGGGGGGGAGTACGACCCCCCCCCCCCTCCCCCACCCTGGGACTGATTGGCCGCCCCTCACATACATACATTTATTTCTTTCTTTATTTGAGAAAACAATGTTTTCATGTGGATTATTTTTTTGTTTAATAAATTACTTTAAATGAAAAATTAATAAAGAACGTTCTCCTTATAATGAATTGATTTCCTGCAGGTAGTTTCAAATAAGATATGGCCTTAAAGGTTTATTGTGATAAGAAATAAAACAGAAATAACTCTAATAATTCCGAGTGTGGATGTGGTGAGTGTTGGTGAGTCTTCTTCGTAACGAGACTTTCAGGGAAGCAAAATCTCACTTCAAGTCTGTTCTAACCCCCCCCCCCTCCCCCACCTCCCACAACCGCTCTACACCCTTCCCTTCACAGACATTAAGTTCGGTTTAACTAAAACGGTTCCCGTAATACGACACATTTACCACGGTTATTTAAACCAAGCTACGACGACGACGTGACGACGACGTGAGAAACTAGGGCGCTTCAACCGGTTAGGTCATATTGCGCCGCCTGTGTTTATGACAATTGACTAGATGAGTTAATGGTGTGTTTGATTATTATTATTATTATAATTTTTATAACTATTATTATAATTATTATTATTATTATTATTATTATTATTATTATTATTATTATTATTATTATTATTATTATTATTATTATTATTATTATTATGTTATTGGATGTATTTCATACAAACTCGGTTAAAACCGGAGCTAACATGTTGTACGGACTTACGTCAAGTACTTCCATGTGTACCTATTACATACATTATTACTTTTGTCTTAACTCTAACTAAATAAGTCATTTATAAATTGTAATATTGTTTGTAGATGATGTTTTTCTTTCTGCTGTGTACGGTCGTGGCCGATTTCTCGTCGCCATCCTAGCATTTGCTCTTCGGACTATGGGAAACCACGAAAACCATGTCAGGATGGAAGCTGTCTCGAAATCTCGAAGTATCATTCTTAGTTTAGAAATTTACGAACTATTCTACATGTGTTGAGTATTACTGCCTTTTGAGTCTCGATGTATACATTGGGTTGAAGATCTAGTTGTTTAATGCAGTTTCATGTAGCTTCTTCGGTATGATGCCGTTGGCACATATAATGAATGGTATTGTATTTACCTTTTTCTGTTTCCACATCTTCTTGATATCAATTACAAGTTCACTATACTTGTCAATTTTTTTCTTCCATGTAGTCTCGACGTTATGGCACATTGGGATAGCAACGTCGATAAGGGTAGTTTTCTTGTTTCTTCTTGTCAATTATTATTAAATCCGGTCTGTTGTGATGTATCGTTTGGTCTGTTATAACTGTGCGGTCATAATATAATTTGTAATCTTTACTATCTAGTACTTTCTCTGGTTTGTATTGTAGTAAGGTGTGTGTGTGTCAATAAGGTTGTACTTGATTGATTATTATTATTATTATTATTATTATTATTATTATTATTATTATTATTATTATTATTTTTTTAAAATTTATTATTTTTATTATTATTATTATTATTTTATTGGGTGTATTTCATACAAACTCGGTTATCACCGGAGCTAACATGTTGTACGGACTTACGTCAAGTACTTCCATGTGTACCTATTACATACATTATTACTTTTGTCTTAACTCTAACTAAAAAAAGTCATTTATAAATTGTAATATTGTTTTTTAGATGATGTTTTCTTTCTGCTGTGTACGGTCGTGGCCGATTTCTCGTCGCCATCCTAGCATTTGCTCTTCGGGCTATGGGAACCACGAAAACCATGTCAGGATGGAAGCTGTCCCCGAAATCTCGAAGTATCATTCCTTAGTTTTTAGAAATTTAAAGAACTATTCTACACGGGGTTGAGTATTACTGCCTTTTGAATCTCGATTATTATTATTATTATTATAATTATTATTATTTTATTTTATTATTATTATTTTATTATTATTATTATTATTATTATTATTATTATTATTATTATTATTATGATTATGATTATTATTATGATGATGTTTTATTATTATTATTTTTTATTATAATTATAATTATTTTTATTATTTCAGAGTTTTCTAAGTGTATAGTAACAAAAGAAATAATGATGACGAAAGTAATGGCAAACAAAAGTTATGTTGGGAATAAAATTAAAGTAATTAAATAAATGTGTATGAAGTTAATTAAAGTTTGTTAAATAGATTACTTTGGATGAGAAATTTGGAAGTTTGTCGCCATTATAAATATGATTGAAGTTCTTCATATATTGGAGAGATAAAAATTGCGTGCGCAAGGCATCATATTTGGTAAAATTTCTGCTAGCATTTGATGTACGGTTAAGGTACATCACATTTTGTCACATATGGGAATAACCTTTTCTCTGGTTAGAATATCCGTGTGTTAGGCGTGTGTGTCCTATACGAAGTCTAGACAATACTACCTCTTCTCTACGTGAGAGTCGAGACGTAGGTGGACGAATTTTATTAGTCAATGTGGGCATCACACTACGCAATTTGTTATTTTGCAACACATCCCAAGATGCTTGTCGCAAATCCAACAATCTTTGCTTGAATCCACTCTTGACATCTGGAACGGGAACGAGATTGAAATTAACGTCGCGACGCTGGGAAGCTTCCTTAGCAGCCCTATCAGCGTGTTCATTTCCCTCTATGCCCACGTGTCCAGGTATCCAGCAAAACTCTATTATATAACCCTTAGAGGTACGTTTTTCTAAATGGAATTGGATGTCTTGTACCAAATGATGACTTGAATACATGAGTTCTATAGCTTGAAGTGAACTTAAACTATCTGAACAAAAAAGGTATTCTCCACAACGACAACGTAGAATGTATTTAAGAGCTTCACGGATGGCGAATAACTCTGCAGTGAAAACTGAAACACACGTCGCTTAGCCTGAAACTTTTCAGTTAAGGTGGAACAATAAAAAGCATTTCCCAACCTTTTTGTCAATTTTGGGGGGGGCCCTGTGAAAACCAAAGTAACCTTTGATGTTCATGGCAAATCTCTCTAAAATTAATTTTGAATACACTACCGCAAGTAGAGTTTTTTATCAAAACGACAAGGTCAAATAAAATAATCGGCTCTGGTGTAAACCAGGGCGGTTAAATTGCTAAATACAAAATTAAAACTTTTGGCAGATGAATTCTATAATATTAAACAAAAGTTTACATCTTAATCCCGTTGGAAGAATGCCTTGGTTTGTTATCAAAGTGTCTGACATATTTCGTGTTAAAAACATTCCGATTAGCTGGATGGTTAGGCATAGCTTTAATTTTCATTACATACGTACCCATCAGAGGTTTCTCCCGTTCTCCCAAAGGAGGACACACCTGACTCGGCATACAAGCTGACTACCGGGCTTGTTCGAAATGCACCAAGAGCAATTCGAAGACCCAATGGTGGACAGTATCTAGAATTTTAAGGGTTGAGTAATTTGGGCTGAAGAGTAAAACGAAACATCCATAGTCCATCTTGGAGCAAACTAGAGATCCTAGATTCTCAACATGCAAGTCCTATCTGCACCCCACGATGTATTACTGAGAACTTTCAATAAGTTGAGTTTAAACATCATTTTTTGCGCAACTCAACAACGTGGTCTTTCCAATTTAGCTTTTTGTTAAACACCATGCCGAGAAGACGGACATTTTTTTGAATAGAAGTTCTACATTGTTTAACGATAGTTTTGGGTCATTTTGAATTCCTTGAAGACGGCATAAGTGAATGCACTGAGTTTTTTCGGGAGAGAATCGTGTCCCCCCGCTTTCGAGCCCATTCACTTATATTGTTCAATCTCATTTGCACGTGTCTTTGAGCTGTTAATAAATTTATTGATCTGAAGAAATTCCCCTGTCATCTACAAATAGGCACGACATTAGGCCTTTTTGGGGTACAATCCACTACACTGTTTTATTCCAATAGCAAACAGTGATACCGACAAGACCGAGCCTTGTGGTACACCTGTTTCCAGTGAGAACGAGTCGGACAGTACATTGTTAACACGTACTTTGAAAATTCTATCTTTTAAAAAGTTTTCTAAAAATTTTGGCATGTGCCCTCTAAAAACCCCTCTCGTGAATCTTTTGAAGTATATTATACCTCCATGTTGTGTCGTATGCTTTTTCAATGTCAAAAAACACACCACGACATGTTTTTTTGCAACAAACCCTTCTTGAATAAACGTCTCTAATCGAACCAAGTGGTCGATGGTGCAACGACGTTGACTAAATCCACATTGGACGTTCGCCAATAAACCGCGTGTCTCCAGCATCCACATTAGTCCCTTTGTTGATCATCTTTTAGAACAATTTGCAAAAGCAAATTGTCAGAGAAATAGGGCGATATGAAGTCGGCATCGACTTATCTTTTGTGGGGTTTTTAAAAAGTGGAATTAAGATGGGACTACGCCAACTATCGGGAAATATGTCAGACAACCACAAAATATTAAAAATAAAATAATAACTTCCAATGAGGGATCAGTCAGGTGCACAAACATGTCCCTTGTGCTTTTTTTCTTCTCCCACAGATTTGCGAGGTAATGGGCTTAACGCGATACGGAGTTCCCACAAAGGGAGGGCTTTATTGGTATGGCTCATCATTTTCAGATGAAAAATTAAGTTTTCGAGCTTCTGTTACCTGCTTGTGTACTAAAATTCTGCATCATATCGTGCATTGCTGCTTACTGATGCAAAATGTGTACCCAGTACTGAAGCCACATCTGCTGGAGTAGTAACCAAATTTTCCGCCATCCTTGATAGCGGGTATGGTGTTTACCTGACGTCCACTAATTGATTTAATCCTTTTCCACACCATCGTGGAAGAGGTTCTGTAATTTATAGAAGATACATAATCTTGCCATGACTGCCTCTTACTATGTTTGATAATTCGTCTCGTTTTCGCTCTTTCGTGCTTGAAATTGATTAAATTTTCAATTGTAGGAAATGTATTTAATTTTTTTAAAAGCTGCTTTCTTTGCCTTGATGGCCAATTGCACAATCTTTGTTTCCACCAGGGGACGACACGACGACGTTGTTCACCACTAGTCAGTGGGAAAAACTGGCATTATGCTGCATCAAGCAAGCATTTACTTACATTATTGACAAGCACGTTGGGGTCACGAGAACTAGTAAAGTCCACCTTGAGCAAAGAGACTTCACTAATTTCCTGGAACTTTCCCCAATCAGCTTGCGCAAGTCTCCATCCCTGGCCTGGATTGTGTGGCCTATTGTAGTTTAATACATTCACCTGAATTGGAAAATGATCACTTCCATGTAAATCATCAAGCACATTTAGCTCGAGATCAAGCGATAGCAATGGTGTACACATGACAAAATCTTTGACCGAAAAAGTGCCAGAATGTGACGTGAAATGTGTCATCTGGTCCGTGTTCAACAATGAACCATCATTGTGTTGTAGAAAATCTGCTACAACACAACGCCGTTGAGCAGAAACTGCTGATCCCCAGTCAGTATGGTGAGCGTTAAAATAATTCACAAAATATACATTGTTCTCAAATCAGCATCACATGACTACATACAAATTTAAACACTCTCTCAACAATTCATTAAATTGTTGAAAGCCTTTCTAAAAAGGTTTAAAAGGCTTATAATGGGTAACTTCAATGATTTATGGAGGACTAACCAATATTGAAATTGTCACTTTTAGGTGCACAAACCGTATAACACGCTTATTTTATAACCAAACCTTTCTTAAGCCCTCACAAATGTGTGGTGCAAACGTATTCGAAATCACTTTAGCGGAAAAGGTAAAAAAAAAAAAAAATGTGTAAAAACGACAAAACGTGAAAAATATATATTTTAGTTCACTATTTCTTCCAATTTTGCTTTAGAATCTCCTTATATACAATAAGCAATATTCACATTGTGGACCGGACGTAAGTAATAAGTATATGAAATTAAATCTTATCATTACATATTATTATATAGAATGCCAGAAAATAAAATGGGACATAAATAAAGAAAATAAATTGAAATTTTCTTATTTCTCCCTACTAGTTACATAATATGTTAAGTTTCAATTAAACTTGGTCAAACATGTCAAACTTCTTTCTTTAAAAAAAAAAAATAAAACCTCAGATGTGGGTTTTCGTAGCTTTGTATTTTTGGATTACCCCATACGGGGCATAATGCTGAAATGATCCCGCCTTTTCCTTATGTATATGAATGTTTTGTAATATTATGTCGAATTAACGCAAATCCTTTTTATTAATATAATTAAGACTATAAAAGTATCAACATGGTAAATTGTTTGGCCTTCTGTTAAAGTTTTAGAGCTGTGCTTGTGTTATTTCAATGTTGCTGTGTGCTAAAATAGCTTTAAAATATTTATATGTATTGTGAATTTTAATGGCGATAACATTGTTAATAACATCTAACAGCACAATATGTATTTCTTAACACAAATAATTACCAAAATTTTCATGACATTGTCCAGTTGTTCAGCTCCATACCCGTTTGACTTAAAATAATACATGCACACAACGCATAAAAAAATAGACGCGACTGTACGATCCACCTACGTTATGATTGCTCATCTCTTCTGTGTTTACAGATCTTTACTTCCCGGTACCAATGCAATAAGCATACAAATTTGTTTACGCGTGTTTAATCGAGCCCCTCCACTGAAATATGTGTGATATATCGTTCCCTTTACCGCATCTTCCCATTCGTGTTATCGAGCGTTATCTGCTCCAACATACTTAAACCTAAATGATCGTAATGCTTAACTCTACTCAGGTTATTGTAAATAATTACAAATACAAAAATGAATTGGTGTAAGGGAGCAAGAGCTTTACTAAAGGTTAATATCAGTTCAGTCCTGTTAGGTATTTCGAACAGGACAGTTAGTTCAGTATTTTATTACTCGGTTCCAGATTATTGTTTTATTATTATTTAACTAATTTTGTGGAAGTTTTTTTGTAGTTTACGAATGGTTGTGCCTGTTGTTTTACTATTTTCTGGTAATGTAAATCATATTTTAAAATCGTACAAAATAACCTGAAATGGGTAAGTACTGACTGCAATGTATAATAATATACGACTAATATAAATTATACATTTAACACACAAAACTCACACAACAGCACATTTATTAAAATAGGTGACACGGACGATTTTGCAATCTCTTCGGCGAGAGAATATATTGTAATAAAATCTTCTTACTTATTTATTATTTATTTTATACTAACAAACTCACGTGAGATTTGTAGGCGCCAGCCAGCAGTCAGTCAGTAGAAAACACAAACCCCTTTATGCTAAAGTAAACAGTTATAAATTCAAATACCAGGGGGATGTGAGCAGGGAAAATATTGAAATCAAGGTATCTTGCCAAAGTAGCTG
Source organism: Sweltsa coloradensis (assembly GCA_024449915.1). NCBI lineage: Eukaryota > Metazoa > Arthropoda > Insecta > Plecoptera > Chloroperlidae > Sweltsa > Sweltsa coloradensis. The sequence continues at coordinate 4,014 of JAMZAV010001930.1, read as the reverse complement.
GCCTATTTGTCCTACAATTTACAGACATATTATTACAGACTAATAAGGGGGCCCTAGGCCTAAAATTATGACCGGTCTTGCAAGGGCAAAATTAACAAGAAAACACAAGGAAATGGCAATAAATAAATAAAAACAATCAAATAGTAATTGAGTAGGCCTTAGGCCTAAAATGATTTGTTTGGCCTGGGCCTTGGTCTGATCTCCTTTGGCTTTTGGGAACCCAAAAATGCGCAGGCGCTGGGCTGGCTGGGCCCTATGCGTACAAAAGTTCAAAAACTGTTCTTTGGCTTCTGGAAAAATAACGTTTTTTTAAAAAACGACGAGAATTTTAATGAAAATGTTTTTCAAAACGTTACGAATTGTCTCGGTTCCTAGGTGGGTGATGTAGCTAGACTGGGCCTAGGACACCGGGAGGCAAAGTACGATTTCCCGGATCCCGGCGGAATTGCAGTTTACAGCAAAAACCCCGTTTTTGGTGGGGCCACAGGTAGGGCCTAGGTAGTGGAATCCGTCCCAGCAGGGTAGCCCCGGGATACGCTAAAAGTGGGCAGGCTAGGCTACGCCTATGGAAATGGGGTCGGTCCAGAACGACTCGGGGTTCCAGTAAAATACAGGTGAATGTCTTTGTGAAATCCTGAAAGTTCCATCCACGCTGGGAAAATGATGAAATTTTTTCCATGACTTCTGGAAGGGGGCTAAAAAAGACACTTCCAAAGACATTGACGTGATTGGTCAATTGGCTTTGTTTTTAGCGTCTGATTGATGGATTTCAAATAGAAAACCTCACTGGACTAGTTCATTTAAAATTTTGTAGGGGTTTCCTTAAAAATTTTGCACCTTTTAAAGAAATATTTACATAGATGGTGAAAGACTTGTTGGTTTGTTGTCGTCAAATCACGAGTATTTGACGCGCACCTTTGGTCGACCATTGGCAACATGCCAGAAACTAGCAGGGGAAAAGTTGCAGGGTTTTTTTTCCCTAGGGTCCTGGCCCGGTAAGAGTATTGGCGCATTTTTCCGATTTCGTCGCTAGTTTCGGCGTGTTCAAATTTTGTATTTAAAATTTAATGGGGAAATTTTAAATGGTCGCAATAACCTTTGAATATGTAGCACTGTTGATGTTTTTAAATTATACGTAGCACTTAAAAGTTATTTAATTACCTTTTTTTTTTAGAAATGTTCAGATAAAATCACAAATTGTTTAATTAGAAAATATAAAGAAATTTATCAGAAAATAATAAGGGTAGGTGTGTCAGCTACAACTGCTCCCAAACTCAAAAAGGGGAAAATTTATAATTTTAGAAGTTTTTTAGTTTTTAAAAAAGCGTACTGAGGGTCTGTAATAATACAAAAATTTTATACAATGTGGTTACTAGCAGTTGGGTATCAGGTTAGGAAGGTAGGATTTTGAGCAATCTCTGTACTCTGTCCCTCCGTGTATGTGTACTACTGTACAACGGTAAACTAATCATGTATGTGTTACGTGATGTTAATAAAATGACGACGAGTGTAAGAAATTGCGAGTAACTTTTGCTACCCCCCCCGATTCTAAAAAAAAATCTTCCCCCCTCTCCTTTTTTAAATCTAGGTTACTTTTTAGGTAAAAGCTACTTGACAAATTTTTGTTCATTAAATAAAATTTTTGTAAACCACGTGCGATAATATAAAGCTCCGTGGACTATTGGGCCCAAAACCCCCATTGGCTGTGTAACAAAACCAAGGGCCCTAAATCCGCACCGCGTTTTATCAATTGTTTTTTTATTTTAAAAATGAACTATGTTTAGTAAAAATTTTGGTTTTTTTAAGAACCACCCTTCACGCTTTTCCTACACAGCCCTCTCCTCCAAAATTTAAAATTAAAAGACCCATAGGGCCTATTAGAAAAGGGCAAGTAAGCTCACAGATCGGTACCACAAGTAGTTCTCTTTGATAAAACAAACAGGATTAAAAAAAATATATCGCAATACTTGTTAACGACGCAGAAATTTTAAAAAGAGGTTTAAAAAAAATATATACGCTAAATACTCCAATTACCCTTGCCCGCCACAGTACGTCATTTATAATTTTTAAAAATATTAGCAAAAAAGCGTCGTTCAGAAAATTTCGTGAGAATTGTCGCAAAAATGTTAAACGGTGTAACTAAACTTTTCTGGGGAAACTAAAAATAAAACGATTAGGCCCTTACAGATTGATCAAACAAATTTGGCCACGCCATCGCAAAATTAATCAAAAAACAAATTCTACAAAATACAAAATTAAATAAATTAAACAAAAATACAAAAAAAAAGGGTTTGGGGTCATAACATTCAAAGGCCTCGTCCAAAAAGGCCATCCACAGCTCTTTTTAATAAATTTTGTCTTGCGCCACATTGTTTTTAAAAAACAAATTTTTTTTTATCGGTACCTTAAAGGTCGTAAGTTAACATGTTTTTGAACTTTTCCCTTTTTCCAGGTTTTTACTTTAGTCCTGCAATTGTATGCATTTAAATTTCCCGGGTACCGCGATTACCTTGAAGGGCCAGTATATAACTGAGAGAATTTCGAGTCTTTTATGCAAAGCACTAGAAGGTGGGATATTTTTAGAAATACTAAATCATCGACAGCAAGGATGGGAACCTTCGATATTTATTTAAAAAATGTTCTGCTTACGTTTTTTTTCCTTTAACTTTAAATTTTTCCTGATCCAACATGATTTTAAGCTGGTGAGTTTTTGGTAGTTGGGCCCATTTTGGTGCTTCAAAAAGTTTTCTGTTTGGCGTTTCCGGCTTAATATTGTAATGCAAATTTTAAGGGAAAACCTGTGCTTTCGTGGGCGTGCATTTAACCCCTCTTGTATCTGGGTACAAACCCACCCAATGGTATGTTTTTTTCCACAAAAAACCCTGCATCCCCGGCCCGCTCGCGCATAACCCTTCTATGGGGTTTTTTGTGGTGCCCGATAGAAAAGTAAAGTATTTTCAACCCAATGAAATCCACGGGATTTCCCCACACCCTTTTGTGACTGGTTTCCGTGATCGGAAAGAATCGCATCCGTTTTCTGAATGTTGGTTAGATAATGCTTTTTCTTTACTAGTGACGGCCTCGGCCGTAGCTCGTATCAAAAATACAAGGTTAAACCCAAATTAGAAAAACATCAAGAAAGACCAAAATGTCTGAGAACCTCGCTGTCCGCGAGGTAGCGGTCCAAAGATATCAGTCGCGCCAGCGCCCCTGGCTTCTTTGGGATGATTGGAGTAAAAATCCCTTGATAATAAACGGGAAACGCCTTTTTTTTTTGGCAGAGATCGCAGGAACCAATTATTTTTTGAACCGTCCCAGCTAAGTTTTTCCCGTAAAAAATTTCTTTAATTTTTGCAATCATTATTTTGCACCGAATGACCAATGTCCTCGTGGACATACCATAGGTCTTTATCAAACAAAGTGTAACAAAAATTTCCAATTCCCTTCCCTGGGGCGGGTAAATGAAAAAATTTATCTTTTTGTATCATAAAAAAGGAAAAATGAGAATTTGGTCTTGTAAATGTCGTAATTATCTGGGCCCTTTCTTAGCTCTTTTTCTGCAGTTGCGCTATGTTCTTTAAACTGTTCCTAATTTGGGTTTACCCGTTTAACCAACCGAGCAATTTCAATCTCCTACGGTTTTGTGGCATAAGTACTTCCCCATCTTCGTAAGAGGTATCTACTTTGGTGTCTGAAAATTAAAAATTTTCCTTACCAGGGCAGTATTCATAGAAAGTCAAAAATTTGAAAAAACAGAATCCACTGGGTAAACGTCCGGAAAGCACCTTACTGTTTCAGGGAAAATCAAAACTCTATGGTCCGTCTGAGCGGGTTTAATTTTTGTCCCCCCACAAACGTTCTGAAATTTAAAAAACGAACACGCGATACTTAGGAGTTCTTTTTCCGAAATCATGAAATTTACTCTGCTCCCTTCACGTAATAGGGAATGATATTACTTGTATTTCTCCTTCTCGTTAATTTGGGATAGCTGGCTCCCCAAACCCATAATTTACT